>JAOBYE010377312.1:0-14555 GCA_025403585.1 Parazoanthus swiftii
TATGCGTAACGCTCACAAGCGAAACTTTCGTGACACTTCACGTCCATATTTGGTAAAACATTTTGATTGGTCGGGAAGTGTGCACGCCTGTGATTGTAGTTATACGCTTCTAGTCTTATGAGCTTCTGTTAATATTAACAGTTATTGTTATTATTATTAAAAGATACTTCAAGAACTGTGTGTCACTTTGTACTTCTGCCTTTTACAGAATTGTAGAAACTTATCAAACCAAAGGTTCTTCCCTCAAGTGTCAGTGTGTAACAAGCGGTTGTCAATACTGCGAACAGAATCGAAATCTAAAGGTGAACGAGTTAGTGATGAAGCTTTCAAGAAATATGCCAAAAGAGGGCCAGTGACGTGGATGTCTTTTGTGGCGTTTTTACTGGCAGGAGGTGGAATTTTGTGGTATGTTCGACATTTAAAAGAAGAGAAAGAAAAAGGTAACTAAAAGTGTTTTATTTATCTAAAAAGTATAAAATGGGGCATCAGTTTGGTGGGGTTAAGTTTCAGGTTCATAAGCCATCTAAACACCCTTAATTTCCTTTGTTTTCGGGGGTTATTAATCAAGGCCTTGGATTCATTGAGAAACAGGATATTTGGAAAATCCTTATTTGCAATAGCTGAATTTTAAAACCTTTAAAAAGTTTGCTTGTGAATGCATAAAAAGATATTTTTCTCGGTTGGCTTAAAATTTCATGTTAGTGCTGTCTGTTTTCATTAAACCTGATTATTTATACAATCATGCATGTATTTTATTACACTGTATCTCTTATTAAAATTTGGAATTAAGAAATATTTCATTTTGCAAGACTTTATTTTTTGCAAAATTTTTTAAATCCTCAAAATCGTGAATTCAAAATTAATTCTTGCAAAAGTAAGTGATGATAGTGTATTCCATGAAAAGAATAATTGTACTTTAGTTTGTTGTTCATCTATTGTATGTATTCAGCAAATTTTAGCTAACCTTTATCCAGTTCATAAGTCCTTGAAAATGTCCTAGGTCCTTGAAATCTCCTCAGTGCTAATGTCCTTGAATTTTTTTCTTCTGAACCAAAGTAGTTACTCATTACATGTATGTCAATCAAGAAAGCATATCAGGCAAGCATTACAGTATTAGCAGACACAGTGAAAGGTTTCTGATGTATTGTATCATTGATGATACGTGTGTTTTAAACAAAGTCCTAATCTGAACTTAATCAGTTGGTATTCAATAAAAAAAGTTTTTAAATCCAGGGAAGTTTACAGTTAAAACATTGTGTGATCATGCTCACTGAAAATGTGATGTTTTGATAC
Organism: Parazoanthus swiftii; assembly: GCA_025403585.1. Lineage (NCBI taxonomy): Eukaryota > Metazoa > Cnidaria > Anthozoa > Zoantharia > Parazoanthidae > Parazoanthus > Parazoanthus swiftii. Next base: position 1,294 of record JAOBYE010377312.1, read on the forward strand.
AGAAACCTGAGTGTACAGTGGACATGCACTACATGATTGTAGTTGTTGTGTCTGGACAATGATTTTGTTTCATATTTCTTGATATTTTTGTTTTAGCAAAGGAGAAAGAAAGAAAAAGATCTCTTGGAAAAGTATCACTTGGTGGTCCCTTTAGTTTGACGGATCACACAGGAAAAGCAGTGACAGACAAGGACTTTCGTGGCAAATGGTTACTGATTTACTTTGGATTTACGCATTGTCCTGACATCTGTCCTGAGGAACTTGAAAAGATGGCAAAAATTGTAAAAGCAGTAGGTATGTCAGTTTTAATAATAAAAGAGCATGTCTGAGCAACATAGACTTAATGATAACTGTGCCTGGTGCTAAGTTTGCATTGGGAATGGTTGAAAACGCATTCAACAGGTTGAATTTTAACATAAAATTTATTTTTACTGTACTGTATGTCAGCATGTGTGAACTGTGTCCAACCTTGTGCAAGCCTGTACAGCTGAGCTCAGATAGGACCAGAATAAACAACTATGGCAATTAAAGCAACAATGGAACTCAATTTTGATAATTATGAGTTTGTAGGCTTAAAGTTGCGACTTACAATTTGCTAAGCACTCCAGAATCAAAGGAGGACTGAATCCCTCATGCAAGACAGTTTTTCCTTTTACAGCACTATTTAATACCTGCTTAGATTGAGTGTTTGACTTTGTGTGTGTGCTAGTGTGTGTTCTACAAGTTTGAAGTTGTCTACTATACTTAAAAGTACAGCAAAGTAAAGACCTTGTAGGTTGTATCAATTAGTGATTTATTGTTCTCTGTGGGAATTCCCTCAGTCTAAGAACTGTTACTTTATTCTAACAAGGCATAATTAATAATTGTATTTGTATGATTGTATACAATTAATTTAATTAATGCAAAGCAAAAGTTTTTAAGAGAATTGTCACATGACAGCAAACCCTCATTAGAAAGAGAACTACCGGTACATTATACCGTTACAGTCTAATAACATTACAATAATAGTAACAATTATAACAATATTACTAATACTAATTTAAAATGATGAAGGTAGCAAATATAATAATACATGAATAGTATTACTGACAGTAACTATTATTAATAGTAATTTTAGTAATAATATTAATATTTATATAATAGACTGCATGTATAATACTGTAGTACAGTACTACATGTAAGGGAACCAGTACAGTGACTCAGGTAATCTATCTTGTAGATAATACAAAGAACATCCCTGGTGAACTTCAGCCCTTGTTTATAACTGTGGATCCGTCAAGAGATGATGTGAAGGCAGTTGCAGCGTACATCCAAGGTACAGTATGTCAGTGCTATTAAGGAAACTGCCTCAGATGGAAAAGCCATGCTTGTGTCATTGCAAAGAAATTACATGTAGCAAAAAACTATTGGACTGGTATACTCTCAAAGCTAAAATATTACCTCAGCACTTAACTTCTGACTCAAATTTATAATTCCTTTATCCACATTTAGCAAATGGATTGATTATTTGGGGAAACACTTACTACACTACCATACACTTCATTGTGACTCTTCAAAGTAGAAATGTAGTAGATCGCGCTCAAAATGCACACAACACAAATTAATACAAAGGGGAACTCAAGGTAGGTACACTTAATTTGCAATATACTCGAGTTTTGAAATTCAGCTAAATTCCCATACAAAAGTCTTATAGTTTCGACTCTCCATTAAATCCCAATACAAAGTCTTATAATTTCGAAGACTATATCTGGTACCAAAGCTTGAGCTGCCTGTGATCACTCTCCAGCTAACTCATTGCTCCATTATTTCTTTCATCAGATTTTGAGGTTCCTCGTCTGATTGGCTTAACTGGAACAAAAGAGCAGGTCCAAGCTGTCACCAAAGCTTACCGAGTTTACTATAGTGCTGGCCCAGCTGACGAGGACAATGACTACATTGTAAGTTCAGTTTTGTCCAATATACATGTATACATGATTCTATGTTTATCAACAAGTTGGTTTTGAACTCCAGTCCTGTGTCACCATTTTATTGTTTGTTTGCACGCTTTAAAACAAGGGTTTGTTTGTAACTTTGGAGTAACACCGGATGATGCTGAAGAAGTGTGGCAGCTGCTTCTTGTAAACAATTTAGGATAAAATATGAACGAAAGTTCAACATATTTCATTTTTGTGTTTGTTCAGTGCAGGCAAGTTCTTGAAAATATTAGATTTAAAGTACACTATAGCCTGTGGCTCTGTGACTCATTGACTTGTTTTTTATCATCGTTTGGATGATATGCCCTCCTCACCAAATCCTGGCTGTTGATTAAGTGCCCATCTTATTTACCACAGGTTGACCACACCATTATACAGTACTTGGTGGATCCTGAAGGAGAATTTACAGATTACTTTGGCCAAAACAAGCAGCCAGACGAAGTCTCGGCTGCCATAATAAACAATATGTTAAAGTTTAAGTTGAGTAAAAAGTGAGTTGAGAGAACTTATAGTGTGTAACTTCACTCATATCGCCTCTTCTACCCAGTGTAAGCACCCTAGCGATTTTTGCGTCTGTGTAATCCACTTCACGAGACTTTAGCTTAGGAATTCTTCACAAGTGAATCGCCCCAATCGATCCTGCCTAGTATTCATTTATATGATTCCAAAGCGACAGGAATCTTTCCTTGCTAGGCGCGCAGCTACCTGTAAGCCAGGTAAGCCCGGGCTTACCAGTTTTTCTGAAACCCTAGCACTTTTCTTCATCCAATTTCCTTCATTTCGGAAAATGAAGGTACAGGACAGACAAAACGGAAATTAATGGAACGGCTGGAAATGCTTCAATTAATCCATCATTGTAAAACGAAATTTTCCTATTTTTTTCGTCTCCATTTGGACATATAAATAATTATTCGAAAATTATAAATTGGGTCGGCTAAAGCTTCGTCAATTAGTGAATCCGGGCTTACCAGAAAAAAAATGGCTGGCTACGCGCCTGACTTGCTTTTGCTTACGGTGTTCTAGCATCGGCAAGCTGCGACCAACGAATTGTACGCTAGGGGTTCCCCAGTGTCAGGTGGTTGATCATGAGACTGAAACAGGCTAAAGTCAGATAAGAAAAAGTTTTAAGTGACATTAGCTTAGCATCCAAACCAATTCTTTAGCGTCTTTGTTACGTCCCAGTGGTGGAAGATGAGGACCATCATTTGATGTCTGCAGTCGTTTCGCTTGGCTCTCGTCGAAATCAGAGCTGTAAAAGATACTTTTCTAAAAAAAAGATGCGAGCGCAGATGAGTTTTACTTGGCTTACAACTGATGTGCACCCTACATCTACGAGGCGAACACCATTGGGTCCGCGGGTGCACGTAGTTTAATCACCCCTCCGTTTTGTTTCAAGAAGCCAACTACGTGTGACCGCTTACATCCACAAATCCCTGAAGACTTAATCTTCTCTTTCTTTTCCTGAGAAAAAAGGATAAAAATATTATAAATAACAAACAGCAGAGTGCTGTTTCGTTCTGCTTCATTTTTGCAGAGGGATAATCAATGGTGGACTCGTTTTCCACCACTGTTAGCAGAGGGGTTCCAGAAAATAGTTTGAGTTTGCACAGTGCTCTGCTGAAATTATACAGTACACGTTTTATGGTGGCTCTCTTCTTGTAGTTTTAAGATTTGAGCTTTGAAAATAACTTCTAACCAAGACGGCCGAGTACACGTCACTCGATCCAGAGTTAATAAAATAGATGTAAGATGGAAAGTTAATAAAATGGATACCGTATCAATTCTTATGGATTTTAGACGAGGCATATTTAAAATGCATGGTATGTACAATCTTTGAGTAGAAATTCAGATTAGAACAGTTTCAAAACAATGGCGTAACGTAAGAAAGTGTTCAAATCAGTAAAAACTAATTCGACTTGCAGACTCGTCGTTTATGACAACTGACAGCAAGTACAGCCTATACACAACTTTGATAATTTGCTCCAGTGACCATAAACAACAACTTCAAGTCGAGGTCAAATTCTAAGTTCTCATACATTTGCTGCATTTTGGCTCTGCTGGCCTCGACTCGAAGTTTTTGTTCATGGCCACTGGGGCGTATTATGAAAGTGGTCTATACCGCGTTCAAATTCACGTGTCATTTTTTTACTGCCGCGCGCGCACGGAGCAGTGCACAGGTAACGGTTCCGCCAGGGGATAGCCCTCCTGCAGGCTACCAGACAATAATAGGACAATAGTAGTCTGCGATCGAGGGGAATACTCAATAAAATTTTATTGAAGCAAACCCCCCCCAACCCCCCTGGGAGACTTCCAAACTTATAGGGGAGGGAATGTTCGTCGTAACTCTTAGGGGCCAGTAAAATCCCGGTTTGTGGAAACATTTAGGGGTTAAAGCAAAATAAATATTTACATTTGAATGGAGCAAGGGGCAAGAACCTCTTAGGAGAGTCTTTGTCATTTTAATGGCATTCAGTCACACAATCGGAACTACGTGTCAATTAATTAAATTTCTGTTTTGTTGCGTTTTGTAATCACTATTACATGTGTAATGCTCATTTACCTTTGAGTTTATACCAAACAACACATTGGTACCTCCTAGGGGTAAAGCTCAGCGAGAGCCACACCCAGATTGGTACCTTTTAGGGAATCATTTGGGAGTGAAATTTTCCGACAAGTATCCTCACCTTTTTCTAGACAAGAGTATCCCCCAGAGCCGGCAATTCAACGCCTCGTCATTTCATGTACCACTTTTGTCCAAAATAGTACCCCTTTTACCGGTAGGTTAATTTAAGTACATTAGAAAATTGTACCCCTTCGTATACCCGTTATTTTCGGCTTCTTGGCATTTCATATACTAAAATTCCAATTTTCGCTACCCTTCTACACTGAGTGCGAGCACGAAGAAGGCACTCGCTTTCAGGCAGTGGCCTCCATCTAACCCGTTGTCATGCGTGTGTGCCGTGGGAACGCCTTGCAACAAAATGCTATTTTTCGCTAATGTTACCCAAAAATTGCTCATATTCAAAAAAGTTACAGTAAATCTGGCTGGATTTTTAAAAAGGTACTCTACTGAAATGGGACAAAATAGGCCTCATTTTCTCTTAAAATCGCCTTACTTCAAATCGCCGTAAGTTCGGTCTGCCTTCTGGAAATTTGATGCGCTTTTTTTCAAAAGACAGGGAATTTCAAGATCTTTCATTTGAGTGATATGGTTTTTCTTCATCGATTTTACATTGCTCACAATTTTTAGTTGAAACGTTGCACTGTAGCGCGATTTGAAGAGCCTTTTCCGGTCAACCTCGGGTTTTGTCGAAAACACGCGACTTGCACCTATCGTTTCCGGTCTAAATCGATTAGCAGACACGTTAGCGGCTCTCTGGACTTCGCTTTCTATGAAAATGTCCAGGATTTTTAGGATATTCGAAGATTTACAAAAGCTTAAAAAGAGGTCCATTGGGGAAGGGTCGGGCCGTGATCCCTGTATAATCTTGTCGCGGTCATTAGGCACCGTTTTGGAAAATCAGCCAGAAATACATTAAAATCGTCCTCCAGATTAAACGCCATAAAAACTGCACTTTCTTTTGAGCTAATACTACCCATAATTTTTTTGGAGAAAAAAAATGAATTTTAATTTTTGGGTTTTTTTTTGTCATATTAGCAAAAATATCTTATTATTTTTTAAAAATATGTTTTCGAATATAATATCACTTTGTGCTCCTTAGTGTTGCACAAAACTAAAAGGAGTTTTTTATTTCCTTTTTTTGTGTCCTAACAATAAAATCGGGATACAAAAAACTAAAACAAATAAGTGATTGTCACTGATATTGTTGTTTTAAAAATATGTTTCGCACTTTGATACTATAAATAATTTGCTGAGCTGAAATATTAGAAGCTGCTTCATCTTCGCTGCGGGAGGTCTCTCCCTCCAAAGAACTAGTTTTTCCACTTCCAGCGAAGGAGAATATTAGTTTGCGGGGAGGCTATAAGTTGCTAGGGTTTTCCTAATAAAAATCTTAATCTGGAAGCTTCCTCGGCTCTGAAAGGATTTTAAGGGAGATGCTGTCCTTCCTGCAGACTATTACTCTTAGCCCGCTGAAAAATCTAATTTTTTTTAGAGACCTCTCGCAGTGAACAATAGTCTGCTGACCAGAAAAATGGAGAAGTATGTTGAAGGTCACGTACCGGACAATATACGCGTCTAACGCTATTTTAAAAATTTGATAAAGTTCGGTTCTAAAGTATTATCTTCCTAACTTTTGTTAGTTTGGTAATTAAAATAAGCTAGCTAAAACCAACAGTAACTGTTGAGTCGCTTGTATAAAATCCAGAAAAATCCAAAAGATGATGACGTCACTGTTTTTCCTGTCATGTTCACGGGCATGTAGCAAGGGACTGGGTTCCCTGTGTTGTCGTTTTGCGTAACTTCACGTTTGTTCAGCTGAGGGTGATTTTGATGGTTCGGTGATGAAGGTGCATTTGTTGTGATCTACAGCTTTTCGACGACGAAGAAGAAAGGTAAATTAATCTTTTTTAGTTCTTCTCTGAATTGGAATTGCAAGTTATAAGGTGGTATCGACCGAAAGAGTTGCACTTGAACTTTATGAACAACACCTTGTATCGGACCGAGTGTATGACGTTACGTTACATAATGTAGAGCCTCGTCAAGTTTGTACTTTTAAACACGCCGTCTTACGGTTACAAGTAAGATTGGTTTCGTTTTGCTCTTTTCCATCGAAGTTAACTAGAATACCATTTCATTTCAAGGCACTCGCTTAACCTTTGGCTCTGTTGACAGCATGCCAGTTCAGGAGAGAAATTGGCCATATTTCAGCTTGCTTTCACATGACTTGCTTTGTATTCTTAAAAGTTTGTTTATTAACATATAGTTTGGTTTACTTTTGGTGCATTTTACGTGTCTGTGAAACTAGTTACTAGATTTCATCTCATGAGCTGAGCTTCCATTTACCAATCATAGGTATTTCTAAATAGTATTTTATTGCAGAATATATTAAAGTTGTACGTGCTGGCCTGTTCTAACCGCCTTTCATTGTGAGTCAAAGGGGGTCAAAGGTCGATAACCCGCCAATTTACTGGCACATTGCCAGTTGGTTGTTGTTTTAGTCCAAGTTTTAATGGTAAAAAAACCAGGGGCGCTTTTCACCTTTTTTATGATGGAAGGGGGATGACAAAGGTTAATTATTATATTTAATTATACAATCATGTGCCGTGGAAGAAATTCCTAACTTCATAGGTTGTCTACCTAAAAAACCCCACTTTTTAAACTTTGCATACTGTGTTTCCATTGTGGTCTCGATGACTAGCTTGAATTACATGAGGTATACCGGTAAGTGAATGTTTATCTCAAGATTGTCACATCCTAGTTAAAGTGGAGTTGTAATTACTTTTCAGTCACATTTACAATTGACTCGGAAATATCTCATTTTTACAAACAATACCACACAAGCAGTAAATTGTGCTTATGGTGTTGTTAATTTGAGCTGATGAAAAAATAGAATACCCCAAAAAATCCATGTTTTTTTGTACCAAAAAAATCCCGGCATCTTTCACAGACCAAAAAAAAAAAAACCTTTTGGCCAAAGTTTCAGACTCCCCCCCCCCAATCATTGAAAAATGTGCCCCTGATGTTTTTGAGTCTTTTTGGTCATTTTAAGGTTACTGAACACCTTGAGTGGTGTTTTTAGTTATCAGTCCGTAACTCCATTAATATGAGTTGGATACCCAAAAGCCTATATATATATATAACTAGAAAACTTTCAAAATTCACTAAATGACTGGGTAATTTATTTTTGCGAAATCTTTATTTTGAGTGAAATTCATCACATAGTTTCCGATCAAGCATTTTCCCTTCTGGAAGTTCCAAGTCCATCAGATTTCACTTTCTACTATCAATTATTGCCTTGCTATCTTCAGCACAGTGTGTTTATTAAATCTGTGTCGGCGATTTTGATTTGAATCAGTCAATCACCTTTTATGGCTGGTTCTAGAAGTTATAAGATTTTTGAGCAGACAAGTGGAGAACTCGGGTCAGAAAAAAACCCATCTAAAACAAGTTTTTTAAAAATGCCAGCACGAAACTAGTATATACACAGTGTATACTAAATCAGCAAGGTGAGAATTGATGGTAGAAAGTGAAATCTGGTGGACTTGGAACTTCAAGAAGGGAAAATGTTTGGTTCAAAACAGCGCGATGAATTTCTTTCACAAAAACGATTTTGCAAAATTAAGTTACTCATTCACAATTAGAGAATTTTATAAGCGTTCCAGTGATATATGGGTTTCTGGGCATTGGACCTATATATTAAGCAAAGCTACAGACTGATAACTAAAAATACTGCTCAAGGTGTTCAATAACCTTAAGGCTTGTTCAAGGAAGAGAAGGGAGGGAATTCCTCTGTTCCCATATCACAAATTTATATGTTTTAAGATGGCTTTCATGACCAATACATGTATTTGAACAGAAGCTGCTACATGTAAAATTATAGTGTAATATCACAATTTACTCGCAGCCTTGTACTGATCTGCTCATATGATGCAATATTTAATTATTATATATATGGCAAATATACTTCACATGTTCTAATTGGTTCTTCATTACAGGTTGTTGTTAATGACCTACACACACATCATCAATTGTTCAAACTAAAGACAAACTGAGTTTCGTTATTTAAACGTTGACTGTTCAGTCTCTACAGGAAACATCAAACAGAGGCCTTGCTGCCCCTTGCTCTCAGTCATTAAGTAGTTAATATTAATAATTGTATTTGCCTCTTGCACTGCAGAAAATAAGCGATGGAAATGTCAACTTCCATAAAGATGCCACTTTCCAAGAAACTTGACCACGATAAGTGGCCTTTCCTCTTCTGGGTGTATGTGAAAACACTTGGACTTTATCGACATGGTACGCTGTTCAGACTATATCAATAATTCATGTTTTTGTTTTTATCCATAGATCACATTCCATTCTTTTCTGTATACTGTAATGTGACTGTGATTGGCTTGGCTAGTCGGATCCTTTTAAACCCAAGCCCTACCAAAGGTTGACTATTTTAGAACCCCTCTGGCCACACCAACCATGGACAAGGATGTTAAGCCATGATTGGCCTGGTCTCTTGACATTCTGTTGTGGGGCTTGAAATATCCTACACACTTTTTGGAGGAAGAGGGTACCTTGTGATCGCAGTGTTGTGCTGTGACCTTTATTGGTCAATACTGTACAGTCAAGTTTATATAAAGTTCTTCTAATGAGACACTTATTAAATGCTTTATATACAGTCATGTAATCACCGTAATCTTTTTTTATTGAAATTGTCACTGTATAATTATAATTAATAAATAAAATTATGTACTTTGTTTCCAAGAAATTTTATTTTCAAGTAGGTGGCATACAGTACAAGATGCTAGAATGTACACTGTACCTTTGATGTATCTCAAACTATTAAATAATTATTAAATTATGTCTGGAAAAGTTTTAAAAATGCCTTTTCAAAAGTAAACAGTTCCAGTTTTTGCAAAGCTCATCTTTGGTTGGGTGGATAAAAGATTTCTAAAGCAGGTTTCTAAAATATAAAATTAATATATAAATAAAATATATAATAAGAAGTTTAATATATGACATGTGATCTTGTGTGTAAATGCCAAAAGTGTATGAACTGAAACTTTGTTTTGTTGGTTGCAGGGTGCCTGACCCAGAGTGCAAGATGTCAGAAATGCAAGGCATCCAACACGATATCTATTGTGTCAGCTAACTCCTACACAGAAGCAAGGTGCAAGGTCTGCGACAGTCTCAACTGGGATTACACAGGTATCCCAGCCTATGTGACTGATCAGGAAATTGGTGTGTCATGCCTGAACCACCGTGGAAGTGGCTTTCTGTCAGTGCTATGGCTGCTAGCTATTGCCGCAGTTACAATCACTGACTGTGTTTTGATTGTAAAGAGATATCGAAATGATGACTGTGATCTGGTTCATGTTCTTGCCTGGTTGGGGATGAAGTTAATCCTGTTTATAGCGCCGTTTACATGTTTGATATGCGCCTTCCATCATGGATGGTCAGAGGTCTTACCTGGAATATGGACTGTTGCCATTGACATAAAGTTTCTAATCCGAAGACTCAGGTTCCTTAACATGCGTGGGAAACAGTTTGCAGGCTATGGTATCTTTTTTTGCTGCATTTTATTGATTGTCGTGGACTGTGCTAAGTACACTGCGCCGTTCTTTGACCGTGACCTTGTGACACTTCTAGCTGTGAATTCTACAGCAATGGGAATTGACACAACTCTTCCAATGAATTACTTTATTGCTATTGAGGGAATTTTTAACTTTGGCGGAATGTGCTATGTGGTTTATCTCCTTCGCTGCAGCTATGAAGCGGAAGTTCTTCTGGTGATAAAGTTTCTTCAGCGTAATATTGAGGACCTTGATATATGCCGAGCACGACTTGCTGAAGCTTTTGACTCGTTTCACAGATTCCGTGAGTTTGCATCAGGTTGGTTTGCCATGTTGTTATTAACGTCTACTGTCTGCATGCTATTGGAACTCCATGTTTGGATCACAGCTACCGTACCACTTGCTCCCTTTCAGTACGAGCGGATTCTTCTGTTGTTGATGTTTGTTGTTACTCCAGTAATGGCACTGGGAAATGTTGATATTGACTACATTTGGAACCGTCTTTTGAGACGTGTCAGCAGAGAGCGTACTCAGAAACAAGAGATAGCTTGGGACAAGGTGATGCAGTTTTTGAATGAACAGAAAGCAGGTAATCGGCCGTGGCAAGCTGTTCTTGCCTTCTTTATCTCAACAATTGCTCTGTTTTCCGCAATTCAGTTTAGATTGTGGAATGGTGCCAGTCCTAAACATATAGATTTCTATCATGTTCAGAATGGGACAAGAGTTCTCCTGCAGCAGTTGGGAGGGGTTGGTAATTTCTGAAATGTAGTTAGTATAAACAACATTTTGTAAATCAGTAGATGTGCAATTTTTAAGACAGGGAGCTCTATTGGTCCAAAGATTGGTCTAAATTCAATATGGAGTGGTCATCAATCTTAACGATTTCACACTTTCTGTTTTGGTTATTCAAAAAATGACTTTTTAGAGTTGACGAAACTCATTAAAATTTTGTAAACTAATTTAAAAAATGAGTTCATTTCTGATGAATTGATATATAATTTATCTAACCTGATTGTAAGTCTGTCCCAGATATGTAGCAAATTAGAAGTCAAGTAACTTGGATATTTTCATCAATACTTTTGGTGGGCTTTCCTTCTTGGTGGGATTCATTGTGGAACTAAGTCTGTCATGTTGGTGAAGCATCCACAGTGCAAATTAAGGATTTTGTCTGGCCTACAAACTTTAATTTTCGCTTTTCAAATGAGAGATAAGAATGTTTCAGTAAATAAGTTCTTATTGGAAAAATGTAGGCTGCTTGGATTTTGCTGAAATGTCTTCAACCTGAAAATTTTGGGAAAGTAAGAAACCCTTTGCTTACCATGTGTCTTAAACCTTAAAACAAAACATTGGGTAGTCTCTAACTCCTGGTTGAGTACTGAAATCTTGGAGATTGAAAAACAATGTTAAAACGAAATTTTTAAGTTTCTGATTTGGTGATCTGTTTCATCTTTCTCTTTATGTTGACTACCGGTACATATATTTTCTTTTTCACTGAATATCAAAATACTTAGTATGAAAAATTAACAAAAATGCTCTTTGAATGAATTTTGAAAAATCATGAAAAAAGTAAGGTCAGAATTTGGAGCCAAAAACATTATTTAAGTACAGTATTGTTTGGTACATACCCCAGGGGGGGTACTCCTTGAAACCTATGGTGGGGGTGTGCAGAGTAGGCTGCACGGGCCATGAAAAGAAGAAAGGGAAAAATGAGGATCCATGACTTGCTGTACGGACTGAGCAAACAAGGTTGTAAGATGTTTATTATATGGCTTTGTTGATTAATTGAAGCAAGTGAGGCTGTAAATGACAGCTGCTCCAGAACTTGAGGTCCGTACGGCTACTTACAGACCTGAAATTGACCAATCAGAGCACACAAAATCAGCCAGCCATACAATAAATGTACCTACTTGCTGTTGACCTGTATCCATATTTAAATTGAAGCTAAAGTAGGCACTATGGGAACTCAGCAAATTTATTAATCAACACAAACAGAGAGGCTTAAACCTTTTTACATTTGCACTTGTTTAGTTAAAACAAATTTCAGCCCGTTAAATTGGCTGGAGAAGTTCGATGTTTAGCAGAACCCTCTCCATTTCACTGAGAGTTCAGTTGCAGAAAAGGAATTTCACACGCATGTTTGATTTGCTCTATTTGGTTTATACCTTTTGGGAAATCAAGTTCTCTAAATGAAGACAACAAAAAAAATAGAAAATAAACCAATGAACATTTATTTAAGGTTGGGAATATATTTGAATCATATTGTATTTATGCTTGAAATGGAAACAATCTTTGAAAACCATTGATATTTTTGTAGTCTAATGGAACTATGTATCAGAAGGTTTAATGGTGTAAAGTAAAACTGCAAAAAATTAATCTTTAGTAAATGATTAGACTAATTAACAGAATTCGTGCAGAAAAATCTATGTTAAATAAAATCTTAAAATGAATTGCTATGTGTACTTTTGGTGCAAGCAGCAACTACATATATCAGATGATCTCCCTGTGGTCTCCTTCGAATATGGGTCAATCATTCTGCCCCAGTTTCACATTGAGGTCATGTGTAGCTATTGTCTAGGATCTCATGTTGGGAATTGGTTTGTGACAATGAAGATTAGGATTTTGTGAGCAATTTGGTGCCCAAGGGTAACACAGACATGCTAAAAATTATATGTCTTTTTACAATTCTGCAAACAAATTTCAGTTTATTTGAAGTTGATATTTAAAGGGGAACTTCGTCTCTTATCGAAGTTTCTGCATAATTACGTCATATTCTGCCGATCTCGGTTCCAATTTATATAATCAAAAGTTTGAATCATTGCAACACAGAACGGTGCATTAATTTATTAAGATTCACAAATAATTTTAAACATTTTTTAGGTGATTTTAGGAAAAGTTGCTGATTTTGAAAGGAATTTTTAGGGTTTTTAAAATGGATTTTGAGTAAGTTAAAAAATAACTTTGGGAAAGCTCGCTTGCCTTTCTCAATGCAGCACCAACATCTTGGTTGGAAACGAGGACAACGTTCCAGGGCCGTAGCAAGCCTTGGAAAACTGGAGGGGCATCGCCAAGAGCCGAAGGTGTGAGCCTTCTAGGGGGGTCCGG
>JAOBYE010377423.1:0-14553 GCA_025403585.1 Parazoanthus swiftii
TCTTTTAGCAATATTTTGTCCTTTTGCTGTTGACGGATGGAGTTCTGTCAGACATGGCGGACACAAAAGAAGCGATTGTAAGAGCATCGTCTCTCCCAATGTCGATTATCATTGTTGGAGTGGGCATGGCAGATTTCTCTGCAATGAATGAGTTGGATGCGGACCAGGGAAGGTGGGGTGCCACCGATTGACCGTATCTTAGTTTGGCCAGACTGCCCTACTAATAAAACTATGAAATCATGTAACAGTCCCCGTACCGGACCCACCAAATAGTGATGTCATATTATACTGCAGTAGAAGAGTAATACACTACAAGCACTAACTACACATCTAGACAGCATTCTGCACAGTTGATTTTCTCTTTTCGAGTGAAAGAAGAATTGTTAAGTAAAGAACAAAACAAATTGTTACAATGTTTTTTTGGCTTTTTTTTCTTCATAGGTTGAGATCGGGCAATAAAGTGGCTGAAAGAGACATCGTGCAGTTTGTTCCTTTCAGAGAATTTAAGAACGTGAGTGCCGGTTCAGGATAAACTTTGATTTCCCTTTTAGCATTTCTCATGCTATAGAAAATAAAAAGGCCGAAAACCTGTTGACTACTCAGGTCAGTGTCAACGGTTATTGTTTTAAAACCATTTTTTTCCCACGCACCCAAGCGTGTGCGAGCTGGGTATTCGCTAGAAACAAGAAAACAGAAATACACGGTTGCGTAATGGACAGGTTCTTTGATTGCATTAGCAGATTTGATGTTTCTACTTATTGACCATTATTTACTATAACAGCTGTACAAAATTAATATTCGCTCGTGAAAGTTTGCAATTTTCAAAGCTTAGAGCAATTTGAAAGACAAAACGAACAAAAGGAAGATCACATTGTAAACTCTGCAAGTGTAACTATTTAGAAGGAAGGACTGCCTTCTTGCATTTTTGAAATGAAAGTTATCTATCTGTCTGTCTGTCTGTCTGTCTATCTGTCTGTCTGTTTATCTATCTATCTATCTATCTATCTATCTATCTATCTATCTATCTATCTATCTATCCATCCATCCATCCATCCATCCATCCATCCGTCTGTCTATCTGTCTGTCTGTCTATCTTTCTACCCACCTACCTATACCAACCTACCTACCTACCTGTCTGTCCGTCCGCCCGCCCGCCCGTCCGTCTGTTTGTCTGTCTGCCTGTCTCCCACTCACTCACTCACTCATTCACACATAAACACACACACGCACACGCACAATTAAACAACTCAAAGATGGGAATCGTTGATGTGCTCATTTGCCTATTTCTCCTCTTCAGCAATCGCCAGCTGTGTTGGCACAGCATGTTCTGGCTGAGGTACCAAAGCAAGTACAAGAATATTTCAGCAAAAAAGGAATCGCTCCCCTGCCTCCAAGGGGACCTGCTCCCCCATCTGTAGGAGGCCTGTGAACCAGATCATGCCTGGAATCTGGTACTCCCTCTGAGGGAAGACTGTGAACAAGACTCCTAAATCTTCGAGAGGCCTGTGAACGATACTTCCCTCATAAGAAGCGAGCTTACAACGTTATTTAACGTAGATTAGTTAGTCTATACAATGGCAGTGCTAGATATACAAAACCTGTTTACCTCAGGTCGATATATCATATCTGGAGATTACCCTCCAAAGGTTAATTATAATTTATAAAAAATATTGTTATTAGATAGTTTTTGCAAGATTAGCTATCTAGTGACTTAGTTAATTAGGTATTCAGATCAGGTCTTTGCTAAATGGTTGTTCGCAAATACATATTACTTTTCTTTCGATTTCGTGCGGAAGGAAAGTAGCTAGTTTTTCTATGCATATGTAAAGAGGGAGGCACTTGTTGTAAGAGCTCTTCCGTTTTCTTCGTTTAATACTGATCGAACCATCTGTGGTAGTTACAGAATCTTGATAGCAAGATATAGCAATTTTCTATTTAATGGACCGGTAGTTTCATTGAAAACCAACCTCCCACCACCACCACCATTCAGAGGGGAAATAGTTTTTGGTTTAATGCTGGAGTCAGACTAGGTAGAAAGAATACACCATTTTGTTAATGCAAGTTTCTATTAGTTGCAATCCCTTGGCGGCCCGATCTGCGGTTCGAAATCAATGTTGAATTAATAAGCCTGAATTTGACTAAGTAATGGTGACTGGTTTTTGTACCCCGCAAGAAAATGAACTATTAGAGAAATAGTGTTTTGTAGATTAATGTTAGTTCTTATTTCATACGAAATGAGAGTTGGCATCATCTCATTTATCTATTTAGCATATTGTTGAAGTTGCAACACGTGAACTATAATGAATGCATAGACTAGAGGTTACCGGAGTATAAAGTAAGATGCAGTAGTAAGATATTTACATGTAAACAGGTTATCACATACATGTAAGAAAAGTTGAAAAGCAGGAATGTCTACTTGTACATCGGATAAGCTTTATGACATGTTTCTTACTTTCAGCAAACCAACATAACGGCATTTACCTTTCTGCATTGTGTTGCGGGGGACATGACTATTTTATCTCAAATTTTACAAGATTGTCGGCGATGGCCTTGCGGCCTTGTACCGACAGACACAGTGATAGTTTTTTTGGGCTTCCAGTAACAAAAATAATGATGATAATGATAATGATAATAATAATAATAGTAATAATAATGATAATAATAATAATAATAGTAGTAGTAGCAGTAGTAGTAGTAGTAGTAAAAACAATAGAAAAGATTTTATTATTGAATTCCATTTGTCGTGGCTCTTCGTCAACAATTAATTAGGTGCACAAAAAACTTTTTTCTTGTTTTCAGAGATGTCAAGGTTGAAAAATTGCTAGGCGTATCACATTTCCTGGGGGTTCCGGGAAAGTTTTAAAACAGTGCGGTTAGTTTCGCGATTTTGGTGAATTTGGCGCTAAATGAGAGCACATGCTGTCCAATTTGTGGCCTTGTTTCATATTTAGATGGCCTTTATCAGTTCGAGCTAAACCTAGTCGGGCCCAAGAAAAACGAGACTGGCTTCAAGAGTTGTGCTTGTTCTAATTAGTCACAAAACACGAATTCGGGAAGTTGAACCTATAAAGACTAGAGACATACTTGTAGAACAATTTATTTTGTTAATCGTTCAGATGAAAGAGAAAAAGAGAGAGTATTATATAAGCAGGCCTGAGGCGTGTGAATCAAAACACGACAAAGTTGTGTATCTTGTTGGTAGGAGTATTTTTTACGATCCGCCGGTCCGACAAAACAAAAATGAAGTAGTCATTATCATTTTATACAAAAACAAACATTGGTTTGGCTTACGAAACTGTTATATTACTAACAAAAATAGAGTCAGTTCTTGTATCTATATGAAGTGATAACTATTTGAAGTGTGAATTAAATGTAACGTGATGAATGTTTGTGACAACTTTTTCAATAACCACCTCCGGGAGTTTTATTTTTAAAACTGAAACATTAGCAAACATTTTTTAACTGAGAACAAAAAAAGTTACA
This sequence comes from Parazoanthus swiftii, assembly GCA_025403585.1. Taxonomy (NCBI): domain Eukaryota; kingdom Metazoa; phylum Cnidaria; class Anthozoa; order Zoantharia; family Parazoanthidae; genus Parazoanthus; species Parazoanthus swiftii. The sequence continues at coordinate 3,484 of JAOBYE010377423.1, forward strand.
GAGTTCATGATCACATGGACTTTTGATATAATTTATGTTGCTGGTCATCGGCTGATACCAGCGTTCGGTGTAATTATCTGATCGGTTTTCATCAGGATAAATGAAATAATAAGAAGTCAGATTGCCGGTTCGCCTATATGGATAATTGGGTATTTTCTTTCAACTTCGCATATCCGAGGACCTGGTAAACAGTACAGTAAATCTAACTTACACGACGTATACGACAAGATTTCAAAATGGCGGTCGATGGGACAGATTTACTTGTGGTTGCTGTATTTATTTTCCATTTGTTGGTTTCTCCTTTCACTAAAGTGGAAGAAAGTTTCAACCTACAAGCGACGCACGATATTTTGTACCACAAAATGGATATAACGAAGGTAAGGCAGACCGAATATGATGAATGGCTCTTGTCGGCCATTTTCACTTGAAGAGTAAAACAACCCGATGCAGTCTGAGCCAAGTCCAACTTACATGTAGTCGAAAGACAATCTTTCAACTGAATTCGATTGAGTTCGGTAATCGAAACAACCAGAAAATTTGTTCAATCGATAATTCTGTACGGAACTTTTGATTGGTGACAGTTGATGAATGATGGCTCACCAAGCAGGAGGGAGCTTTTGCCACGCGCTGCGTTATAGATGACCTTTTGACGGGTTTAACCTTTTCAGCCCAAAGCAATTTACTGACATCTAACTTCTCCTTACAAAACGCAAACAAAATTATATAACAGGTAATGAGAAATAAGGAATTAATTGAGTAGAATAAGTTGTGGAAGTTGAAAGGCCAAATTCTCCCAAGCTGCTCATATAGAAAGAATGGAGCTCAGTTAGGAGAATTTACCATCACACCATTTGTCATGTTTGGGGCATAAAGGGTTAAACAGAGGTCCATTCATCCGTTGAACGCCTTGCTCCAATCCAGCCAAGGGCAAGTAGTGTACCAGGGTGAAAGTGAGAGGGATGACCATTTGGGAAGCTCGAATTTCTACCCTAAAAAATACCTAGTGGAAAACAAATTCACCCTAAAAAATACCCCTCACTTCTGGAATACCCTAAAAAATACCTGAATTTATCTTCAGCGTACTGTTTTAGCTCAAATAACCCCTAAAAAAACCCAGATTTTCTTCCGAGTGCAATTTTTGCTCAAAAATACCCTAAAAAATACCAGATTGCCGATTTTACACCCTAAAAATATGACGGTCATACTTACCATCCAAATATAGGGAGTACCCAACCCCCCTGGGGACCTGTACATGACATCCTTCCTGCATCCTGTTGGAGACTCTTTGTACCCTTTCTTTTGCCATAGCAATTATAATTGCAATTAAGGCTGGAATCGGTTGTCATGGAAACTAATTAGCTAAACCATAGCTGCTGTCATGCCGATATCCAGCTTTTATCTGTAACAGTTTTTAAAAATTATGAAGCCCCCCTCCCCTTCCAACATCCCCCAGCTGATTTGTTAGTGCAAGTACCTTGAGCACTCTAGGATGAAGTATATCCAAATCACTAAGTACAGCGTGTATATACAGATTGTGCCTGGCACTGTGCAGTGCATATATCAGTGTAAGCTGTTAAAAACGTGGTAGGCAAAAGTGAAACACATGCATCAGGCAGATCTCAAAGTATGACCAATACTCTAAGAAAAAGTACTTGTCTTGATATGTTTCATCACAGTTACTTCAATGATAAAGCTCTTTCCTTAATTCAGTATGACCACTTGGAGTTTCCTGGTGTTGTGCCGAGAACCTTTCTTGGACCACTGTTGATATCATTTGTGTCATCTCCAGCTGTCTATTTCCTCCACCTTCTTAACTTCAGCAAGTTTTGCTCACAACATGTTGGTGAGTAAAGCAAGTTATAACTCTTCCAAGTAACTGTTGCATTGCTAAGTGAAGTGAAAACTAAGCATAAGTATTGCTCAGAGCTTGCTATCCCTTTACAACATTTTAGGCACAAATAAAACAAACTAGCTGAATACTTATTAATAATAGGCTTGAAGAGAAAGTCTTAAAAAGATGACCAGACAAGTATGCTATAATAAACTTGCACAGGAGTAATAAAGACTATTGCCTTAAAGACATCTTCATCTATTCCCAGAATGTTGTTTGTTTTCTGTTTATTGTGAGTGAGGTTTTAAAAATGAGACCATAACGGCACTACACTAAAGTTCAATTTTTTTTATATTTATTTTTCCACTATTAATAAACACACATCTTCAAATTTAAAGAAAAGAAAAAAGGAGGTGCCTCTAGAAAGAAAGCGCTGTGACAGGGATACTTAACATAATGTTTTTCTTATTTAGCCTTATCACATATACATTGTATTGTCAGTTACATGTACCTTCTTAAAAGTGCTTTTAGTGTTTAATCTTTATATGATTTAACTATAACTGTTGCAACATAGTGTGATTTTTTAAATTTGTCTCTTTGCTGGCAGTGAGAGCTGTACTTGGTGGAATTGCTGCTTTTGCCTTGGTGAACTATAAACACGCCGTATCACAGACCCTTGGCCCAGCAGTTGGAAAATTCCTGCTCATTATCACAGTAACCCAATTCCACTTCATGTTCTACATATCAAGGCCTTTACCCAACACATTTGCTCTAATATTAGGTACGACATTCATGTTTTTGGCTTATATCGAGTGTATAATGATCAGATTTGCTTAGTTCGTTTTTGTTCCTAAATAATAATTTGTATACGTAAAGTACATGCATCAAACAGTCTGTAGTTTTCATTGATTGCTTATATATTGATGAAAAATATTATTCTTTTTATCCTCCAACTTATAAAATTAGAAAGTCCAAGCTTTCAGGCTCCATCCAAAGCCCTTTGTCAAGGAGTAGTGGAGCTCGCTGCTCGACCTCGATGTGAAGTTGAGTGGCCAAGCAGCACTTGATAGACTGGGGAGAGCTGATATCCACAGTCACAATTCATCCCCAGGCTCCAGTGATATATCAGAATCGCTTCCCTGATCTTTCTACACAGGAGATCTTCATCCCGCCCTATAATCTTAGCACTATCCAATAGCATTTTTCATCATTCTATGTCCCAACTAAAGAATCTCCACTTTATTATTGCTTATATGTTGGAAAAAATTAAAATCGGTTTTTCCTCCTTAAACCTTTGTTACATTCTGATTCAATTTACTTAATTTTAAGCATGTTTTGCTAACTTCGAACAAAATTTCCTAGTTCATATTTTGATGAAGATATATTTTTTCTATACTAAAATAGCTCTTAACAATTTATAAATATTATAATAAGTTTATGTTAATCAAGAGCTGAAGTACACAACAACAAAAACAGGACATAATAATTCAATAATATTTTAAACTCAAGAATGACCAAACAGTTCTATTAGCATTTTTGAGAAAGATTAAAACCTCAGCTGCCATAGTGCTGCCTATTTTCCTCCGCAGTTAATGTTACGAGCAAGGCAGATTGGACAGATATATAATATAAATTTATCATTATTAAAAATATTTGTTTAAAACATCCTTACATGCACTTGTTATTGCCTGAATCTCATCTTCTTTACAGTTTTGTTTGCCTTGCGTCACTGGTTGCTGCAGAGCCATGCATCATTTATATGGACATCAGCCTTTGCCATCATCATCTTCAGATCCGAGCTTAGTATTCTACTAGGACTGATGTTGTTGCAGGACTTAGCAACAAGAAGACTGCAGTTTACAAAAGCATTTGTTCACTCAGCAATGGGGGGAGTTTGTGCTCTATGTAAGTAAGTAGAGGTTGTAGATTAAGGAGGTTGTTAGCTGGCAAAATAGATAAGAGGACAGGAGAGTTAACTTGTCTAGTATAAAGGGAGGTATACTACTTAATTCAAAAGAGGAGATAAAGCTTTACTTAGTTGTTTAGATAGAAAGTGGAGCTGTATTCTAGTAAGTTGTTCAGTGTCCAAGGTTACAACACCAGCAGTGCTACAGACTTTCTTAAAGTTGGAAAACAAGCAGAAGAATTATGGTACAGGTACAAGGTTTTCATATCATCCAGTCAGTAGTTAAAGCTGTTTTTGCATTGATCACTCTTCACTATTGCTTTTGTTTTCTCTGCATTGGTCTCAAATTGTCCATTTACATGTTTATTTGTATTTTTTATTTTTTTACTTACTTACTTACTTATTTAATTAATAGTTAATTAACTTGAAATGTAGTTGAAGGTAATTTTGTTGTTTTTCGAACTTGGGCTTGATGGAAGCTTCTAAATGTGTGAATAAACCCGAAACGGTCTCACTCACCCCATCACCATTAATCAGCCCTTACAGTGTCAGTGGACTCGCTGTTCTGGCGTCGTTGGGCGTGGCCCGAGGGTGAAGTGCTGTGGTACAACACTGTGTTAAACAAGAGCTCAAACTGGGGAGTATCCTTTGTCTATAATCACTGAAGCAGAGAGAAAGGAAAGGTGTACAGTTAAGTTACTTCAGGCAGCGACGTTCGGCAAAATAAATAACAGTAATTCTGAATTGCGCTTGAATATGCACGACACAAAAATTGCTTAAAGTGATGACATACAAACTTGCTTGCTAACAGACAATGCTTTGTTTCACAGCGGCCATATAATACGAACTTTTTCCAAGGACAATCGTCGACAATCACCAGCTGCATCTGTTTGTAAGATGTAAATTAGATAACGCGTTTTTTTAATAAATGCGCGTGAACTCACAAAACAGCGCTTGGCGAGGTGGCAAACGGCATAATCGCGTTGATGTCAGCTGAAATGCATTGTGTGCAAATGCGGTTATAGTTATTTAGCGGATCAAACTTGCTTTCCTTATGACCTTGCGGAGGATGTAGGGAATGGATTCAAATTGCTTCCCTCTTAACTTCTTGGAGGAGATAGGGTGTCCATCCAGGTTTCTAGTTGAGAAGGTGGACGCGAGCTAACTGCAAACTTTGAATGCGAAATTAAAGAAGTCGCATTCTTCTGAAAAGCAGTGTAGGACTTTGTAAAGCTCCTTTCTGTATCCAAATTTGTAATAAGCACTTCCTTTTGTTTCGTTTTATGTTTTGAGTATAGACCAGTTCAGACCTTCCAACTCACACGCATTTTGCGTGAGACACACGCATTTAAGGTCCTTCACACGCTCTTACCACGCATCGCCACACCATGTTCACGCATTTTTTTACAAAAAAGTTTTTGCTAAAGTAATAACGAACTCATATGTATTTCAGTGTTCGCACACACGAAGTCAACAGCACAGTGCTTTGCGTACCGCCTATTCCGAGGTGGCCTTGGATCTAAGGATTTGAAAGTTGGTGCAACTACTGCCTTTGTGTTAACAGTAGATGCGCATAAAACCTTTATCTCGTTTCAAATCTTTAGGGAGGTTTTTGCTGCCCCCCTCCCCCCCAATTCAAGTAACATACAGTCTGAGAAAGGTTCACACGCCTTCACATCCAGCAATGTTGGAAGGTCTGCCAGTTTGAACTGCTTCGAGTGTGAGCAATTTTACCCTCCATTTTGGTTGCTAGACATTTGAAAAACGAGTTGGAAGTTCAAAATTTGTGAGAGTAACAAGTCTAGGTCGCACACACCAAAAAGTTCTTTGCTGTATGAAATAAACAGCGAAACCTTTCTACCAGCCAATGACATTTTCGTTTCGGTGTGACCTTCCCCTTTCACAGTTAAAAACATTCACAGTAACAGCATTTAGATTTCCCGCTAAGGAAGAGAAATAAGATGCGTGTATGTTGTAAGTCCATAATCCATTTCGGGCTCCAAGCTCACTGACGTCATCATGGACAAATTGCAGTTGTCTTTAACTCGTTGGCAGACATCTCCTTTCCTCTGGTATTTCTACTCGGCCATTCCTCGAGTGCTGCTGTTAACAGTTTTACTCTTCCCCATTGGGCTGTGGCGAGAGAGAAGGACCTGGTCACTAGTAGCGCCAGTCTTTGGTTTTGTTCTGCTGTACTCGGTCCTTCCCCACAAGGAGCTGCGCTTCATAATCTACATCTTCCCCGTGCTCAACACTGTTGCAGCGTGTGGACTGAACTACATGTAAGTCATAAACTTGAATAAGTTATCAGAACTAGAGATTTCGGGGGAGTTTGGGGGTGGGGGTGAGAGAGAAGCTTATTCTTGGAGAGATGTTTTGTATCCAGAAAAGACTTAGCATAGACTGTATTTTCAGAACTATTTCTTTCCCTTTTAACGTTAGTATCACTTACAGCTTCTATTGTAGCTGAAGAGTATGTTATGTATTCCTAGTTTGTGAAAAAGAGTTTTAGGCTTCGAGTTTAATGTTTCGGTAAATCCAAACGTTTTCAGATCTCCAGGGTTCGGTTATCCGCTTCGTTTCTTGCATTCAGTTTCTGGGATATTTTGTACAATCGTAAAGGACACGTAGATGGGGTATGCTATACGTTTCTTTGGTTATAAATGGCTTTATTGAGGATATAAACGAATAAGCCTCTATAATTTTTCCCTTCCTCAAATATTGTGCAGTGGTAATTGTACACCAGTAAAGCTGTGCTCTGGTATATTCCGATAGGTGTGTGGGTCGAGATGCTGAACACTGATCCGTACGTTTTAAGTTTTTCCTGTTTCCCTAATGTACTTCACACCACAATTTTGTTGTCCTTCACAAACTACGTGTGATCCATGGTTATTTTTGCCCTTCAGGTTTCTTGTTTGCCAAAGAAGTTATTGTTTTGAGTATAACTACTAAAAAATAGTTTTGAGTTTGCTATTATTTTTTCATCATCATCATCATCATCATCATCGTCATCATCATCACCATCATCATCATAATTATCATTATCATCACCAGCATCACCAGCGTGAAAACTTTGTTTCATAGCAAAACCCTAAAAGAGTCTCAAAATGGCAATTATATAATCTTGATGGACTCATTGTTGCCAGTAAAAATCGCCTTTAAAGATTCTTGCTACACTCTAATTGTTCAGTTACCAGAACTACCGGAAGTGGAAGCAACTAGTGGCTTTCTTGGTTGTCATGGTAACGGTAGGAGGTCTGCTGTGTAACTGTGTGGGAACAGGAGTTTTTCTCTATGCGTCACGTCACAATTACCCCGGGGGAGTGGCTCTCGGGAGACTTCATCGAGTATTGGAGGACAAGAGCAAAGGTGAGATGGCGTCTATACTGCGACAGCAGCGCTTTGCAATAGTTAAACGTTGATGCTCAAAAAAGCCTTAAATTTGAAAACATACTGAAGCTGAGGATTAGTAAGAAGCTTTTATTCTTATGGAAAATGGAAAGAACTGCCACTTAACTAACTACCTGTTAACCGGGAGTGAGGTCTGTACGGGAAATATCAAACTGAGGTCTTGCTGTATTGACCGAGTGATCGCGAGGTCGGTGAGTCAAAGCTTCGAGGTTAAATAGTTTCTTATATTAAGGCAAATTCTTCTAAAAACAGCAATAACACCGTGAAAGCGGAAATTTTTTACCTCGCACATCCGGTTATGCGCGTGCCGGTTCCAGGCCGCCCAAGAACCAGTCTGACGCCCTGCAAGAACCAATCAGAACGTGCGAGTTATCTGCCATAAATAGTGTAGGGGAGTGTTCAGTACAGTTCACATCAGTTACTTGAAATATCTATCAATTGGGTAAAAACTAAGATATCTTTAGCCTTAACCAAGCAAATGTGGTAGAGATTACGTTTCACGTATTAATGAAACGGCAAACGGCAGGAATGATCTCGCGACTACATCTTTTATAGGGCCCTGGACTGCACAACAGTCCCTTTTCCCTCTCAAACTTTTCTGTCCGGTCCTTTAGACGTAGGAAGAGAATGTTATGCTGTCTTAACAAGCGTTCTTGCGAAGAATTTTAAATCTCATTTCCATTTCTCCCAACTGAACTATTTAATAAAAATATTTGAAAATCAAGCAAGAACACTCAACCCCAGTCCGGAAAGTTGACGTTCCTACGTACAAAAAGAGTGCAGACGTATTAATATTAGCGTTTATAATGAGATAGGACGCACACACTACGTGTGGTGGAATTAACCTCCTTTTTCGGCTCCTTTTTTCCTAGCCCCAGTTCATGTGCACATCTGTGTGGCTGCGGCAGAGACTGGAGTCTCGAGGTTTGGTGAACTGAACCCGGCATGGAGGTGAGTGAGCATAAATCGTAGATGGCCGACATGTGACGTGATACCCGCATTTCTCAGTTACATCGAGATTTTTTTTTTGGGGGGGGGAGGGGGTAGAAAGGCAAGTATATACCTTGATCAAAGATTGTTGACACAGTAGGACTTTTGAGAGGTAGTACTGAATCGTTATCTTAACCCTTATTCTTAACTCTGTGTCTTTGTATTTAATTTTAATGCAAGCAAGTGTTACTGTACATTTGTTCTAATCTAGTCAGTTTTCTGTTGTACGTATCCTTATGTAATTCTAATCAGCCCTTCTCACCTTCAGAATTTTTACGCTTTATCCATTACCACTACACTAAACAGTTTTATACCGCAAACCCTATTTTTAAACCTTCATATAAATAACTCTGAAATTAGAGCATCGATGGGATTAAAGATGTTGAAACTGTGCCTGTCTTTATCGTCATTTAAAGTTTCATTTTTTAATTTCTCAATGTTTTTGCGTGTTAATGGTGGTGTTGTTTTATGAAAATAAGAGTGAACGAGGTTAAATACTTTCCATAACAGGTATTCCAAGACAGAGGGCTTGATTGAAGGGAGCACAGAAATGTTACAGTTCTCACACCTCTTGTCGGAAGCTCCTTGCAACGGGACAGTTTATGACAAAACGCACAAGATTCTCGACGAGATTTATGGGTTTTCGCGAATCTCGCTTGACTATCACAAGTTCCCACACTTCTTCCGTTTCATATTTAAACCGAAGATTTGCATACTAGAACGAAAAGGCTGGACCAGAAAGTAGCGTTTAAATCGAGAAAAATACAGGCAGAAATATACTAATGATGGAAAAACAATTTCAAAATGTAGATTTTAGTTCATTCTGAACCTTTTAAACAATTATCACAAAATACAAATCTAAAATAAAAAAAATTATTTATCAAAAATCTTTAAAAGCAATTATCGCAAATTACCCCTTTATTAAACTTGATAAAACCACATTAACGCCATTTTGTACCTGAATTTGCTTTTAAAAGTATTTTTGAATTGAACCGTTTTGTTATATACTAGGCTCTAAAGCAGCCGCCTTATTTCGTTATTTACGGGTTTTCGGTAGAATTTTTAAGAAGGGTCCCAGAGACCCCTTCGTTCTTGAATTAGGGGTCCTAAACAAATTTTGAGGGATCCACCTAATCAGCCTTGTCCCCGGTATCTATTAAACCAATAACAAGTTATTTTTAACTTCAACCTGATCGAGCAAAGCATGGCCGTTTCTCCCTTTCGAGTCAGCCAGCTAAATTCATCTGTCCATTTGGAAAAGAAGGTACAGTGGAGTTGTCGTGTTTCTTCAGTTTTAGTAACTGTTAGGTATTTGTTCTGTCGCTTTTGTCGAATTTGTTTTTTTTCGTGCATGACTGCATGAGCGCATTTGTCTCTCCGTCATTTTGATTCCGTCGTGTGCTTCCTCGGATCTAAAGTTGGACTCTCATGTAATTCTTTCAAGATCCATTCTCCACCATGTATCGCTTGGATTTCTTACGCAAACAACACGCGACGCGAGTTACATATGCTCAAGCGAATTAGTCTTTTGATATCCAAACTGCAAACACAACATTTCGGCTAGTTTTCTTTTCTTTTGCGTCAAAGAGGATTACTTCCTCTGTTCAAAGAAAGTTTCCATCACCTCTCACGGTCACAGTTTGTGTGTCTTTTCGAGCTTCTGCGACCTAGCGACGCACAGCATTGCAGTTTTAGTTTTTTGCCTGAAGTATGCGGTTTAGTTCAGTTTGCCCTAGAGAAAACTCCTGTTATTTTGTTTCAAAAAGTATCAAGTGAAGAAAGAATTTTTTTTACAGAATTCAACTTAAAAACTGTTTGATAAACAGCTTTTTTTATTTTAGATTTGTTCAAAGACATAGTTATAACAGAATTCATATATATGCTTTCGTGTCACACATGGGAATAATGATTGTGAGAAAAGGATTACCGTAAAACGCGGATTACAAGTCCCGCGTTGTGCCGCCATGTACGTTTAGACAATTCCGCGTCTTTGTTTATAAATAAAATTGGATATTCGCCGGATTCAAATATAACACTGACCGACCACCTAACATTATTACAATTGCAATTATTATGGAGTTCTTTAAAGAACGATGTGTGAGGATTTGTTTCTGTAGATTTTCGTTCTCCGAACTGGACACTGTGAAAGGGAAGGCGATGTCTTCATAGGCCTCCCTCAAAGGGAGTACCAGATTCAAGGCAAGGTTTCGTTCACAGACCTCCCTCAGAGGGAGTACCAGGTTCCAGGCAAGGTTTGGTTCACAGGCCTCCCTATGAGGGAGTACCAGATTCCAGGCAAGGTCTGGTTCACAGGCCTCCCACAGACGGGGGAGCAGGCCCCCTGGGAGGGAGGGGAGCGATTCCTTTTTTGTTGAAATAGTCCTGTACTTGCTTTGGTACCTCGGCCAGTACGTGTTGCGCTAACACAGCTGGTGATTGCTGCAGATGAGAAACAAACATTAAAAGCAATACATTTCCAACCTTTTATTTCGGACGTTATTTTTTGGACATCTTGTTACGCACTCCGGACAAAAATTTCTGACACTTTTTGAAGTTATCGTAAGTCCTAACAGTGCAAATTCAACTTGACATAAGTCTCAAAAGATGGCACTGTCATAAGTTCAGTCCTCCTAAAATAGCATACTTCAAACAAAGTTAGATAGACTTGAAACCGAGTTTTAAGTCAATTATGTCAAATGCTTTCTTATTTTCCGTACTTAAACGTCGGTAAACTGCTTCACAAGATCTTGCATGGAAGGGATCTCCAAGCTGCCTCCAATACACTTGCTTAAAACTTTATTTATACTGATGGGATGAAATCTTATAACAGCCTAAAATAAAGTTGTGGTGAAGTTCAGGTCTATTCGTGACTGTAAAAATTTGCGACGTATAAAAGTTTGGACGCTAAAAAGTTTGGGACGGTTATAATTTC
>JAOBYE010377534.1:0-14552 GCA_025403585.1 Parazoanthus swiftii
TATCTATCTATCTATCTATCTATCTATCTATCTATCTATCTATCTATCTATCTATCTATCTATCTATCTAACTATCTTCCTATCTATCTGTCTGTCGGCCTGTCTGTCTGTATATCTATCTGTCAATCTATATCCTTATAACTATTTTACTATTTCTTTTTATTAGCTATTTGAAACAATTTGCTACCTGAAAGCTATCTGCCGCAAAGTTCAGATAGGGCAGCCTGTATCTGACATCTATCTGCATAGAAATGTTGATTTGAGGTAAAGTTTATCTTATTTAATACCAGTTTTCACATCACACGGAACTTAGGTTCCCTATCTGAAACCTGCCCTCTTTGGTGAAGATTATTTTTTGAGAACTCACGGATTGAAACCTATCTGTTAGTCGTACAGTTCTTTAAAAGAACTTTCAGTGAGAAAACTATGGAAAGCCTATTTCTCAATTATACAAAAAGGTTTTTCACGAACTTGCTTGTTTGACTGCACTATTTGCAACCCATCTGTTAGTCAGACAAGCTCAGAGAGTCAATTTTATATAAACTTTGAACTATCTGTCTGATACTTATCTCCTATTTATACCAAACGTTTTTCACGAACTCCCTTGTTTGACTGCACTATCTGAAACCTGTCTTTTAGTCAGTCGAATGAATGAATGAATGAATGAATGAAAAACTGACCTGAATGGTTCGAGCTAATTGCCAAACACGCGGTACTGGTTACGAGAGAGCACGAAGCCACACCGACGGTCGCGCTGAGGGTTTCTGAAAACAGAATAACACACTGCAGTTAAACACTCGTGACCTAATTGGAAAAGAAACCATCGCACTTTTGTGAGGTAAGGAAAAGTTGCGTTAGTTACTAATCACACGATAAGGGACCGACCGTTTGACTTTGGAGTAGGGGGGAGGGAATCAGGACTGAAAATGACATCCTTAAAAATTTCTTTTTGTCTGTCCTCCTTCGGCTGCACATTTATTATTTAACGACTTTCCCGGGTTTTCTCATTCATTATTTAATATTTTGATCACAATTTTGGCCTAGATCGATGCTGGAATAGTTTTTTTTTTAATAAATTCTGCCGCTCTCCTTTCCCCATATGAGATAAAATCGTAAGCAACTAGGGGGGAGAGAAGAATGGGAGTCAATTTTCTATTGTTTGTTTATTTTTTACTTTACAAGTATTCTAACGTAACCTTAAGGGTTAATTCCTCTGTTAACAAGAAATCGACGCTCAGCGCGACTTATGTTTAACACTTTTAAAAAGACTGATTAATTATCTTTTTATCCATCTCGACTCGGGTCAGTCCAAAATGGAAACTAAATTTCTTCGTTCAGTAATCGGTCCTTTCAAAATGTTGCTGAATCTTTCATTGGAAAAACCAGTTAGTTCGGCAAACCTAAAACTGACAGCCTAGATGGGTCTATGAAGAAACAAACCCGATTGTAGCTGGGTTAAAGGCTTTCTCCATCGGGGTTAACGCGCAATTAACTTTCTAACAACTGGGTCCGCAATATCAAAAACCATAACTAAAATTTTCATTCGTGGTTTCTAAAATGTGTCTCAGAAAATATATCATGCTAAATATATGCAGCACGCACCGGTCGCCAGGATGCTGTGGCAATAAGTTGACACGATGCAGGACGGGGTGGAAGTTAGCACCACCTCAGATGTATTATGGGTAGACGTCATATTTTCTTTGACAGACAGATTAGAATAAAAACAATCAGTATTATTCCCCTGCAAAACCAAAACTTTTAAGGGCCATATACGCAGAAGTGTTCGAATTATCCCTCTTTAAAAATCTATTATATTATAGCGTGCCTTTAATTTAGAAATACAAAAATCCCTCTTTAACAATCTAATAATATATTGTAAAGTGCCTTTAATTTAGAAAAACAAAAATCCTTGAGAAAAACGAACACTCAACTGTTCTGTCGATACGTTTCGTAAGACGTTCAAAAGGCGTTAATCTTATCATCATCATCATCATCATCGCCACAACAATTACGATATTAAGACGGAACTAAGTAACAATACTAGAAACTTAACAGATGAACCAAAAGTTAAAGTTGTGTGATTGGTGAAAGGAAACTTTAATCGCTACCTATTAAAAAGAAAAGAAATGATGTTCTAAGATTGCAAACAATGGAAAAGCAGGAGAGAATTGAAAGTGAAAGTTCCATTAAAATATTACAAACAATCCTCTATGGTCGCGAAATTTGTACACAAATCTGTGAATATTCTTGGCTATTCAGCTAAGATAGAAAAATGTTAGATTTGATGCTGAATGCCAACGATTTGTCAAGTATAAAGTAGCCAAATATGAAACATGTTTAACATTCTTTGACTTCAGTTTTAATTACTAATTTTATCGAAAGCGTCACCTACTGTAAAATATAGCACAGTACTCACCAGTTGAAAGGTTGCTATAACAACTGGAAGTTACAGTGCAGGACGGAGAAGGGGTTGGTGACGCTACAAGCACGGTTTGGTTCGACGTCACATTTTCCGAGGCAGCTAGAAGAGCAAGTGTCATGCAAGAAATGTTTTAGAAGCTATATCAATGAAATATTTAAAATATATGCTTATGACAATAATAAACAAATAATAAAAATAGTAATAGGAGTATTAATACTACTACTACTAATAGTAATAGTAAATTTCTTAATGAAATTATAAGAAACACAGATATAAATGCTCTGTTACCAAGCCAATGAATGCACAATGTAGAAACTAAAATGAACAAAATTCATGAAATATGTTAGATTTATTTAAGAAATATAAAAAATGTTTGTTAAGAGTTTCTTTTTTGAAAAATATTTTTTAAGACCCGATCAGTTTCTTTTAGTAAGATGGCAAAGGTTGTCGGCTGGGCCAAAGTGATGGTAATCACCTGTCACTTTGTGTTTGTAGCACAATAAAGCAGTTTAAAGTAGTTCACTAACAAGGATTGTCTAATTTAACATCAGTGTAGTCATCTTCGGCTCCTGGAATATCTAATAGAGTTCTTCTCAAATTACCATAATATGAAATATGTTAAACATTCGTCGACTTTCTAACTAATTTCGTCAAAAGCGGCACCAAGTGATAAATCCTCCAGTCGAAAGGTTGCTATTACAACTGGAATTTACAGTGTAGGACGGAGAAGGGGTCGGTGACGCTACAAGCGCGGTTTGGTTCGACGTCGCGTCTTCCAAGGCGGCTAGAGAAACAACATCGTGTATAGATCATATATTACCTATTACGTCCTATATTATCCTATAGACCCGAATTGTTTGAAGTAAGATGGAAAGACAGGTGCCGAAGTTAAATGATGGGAGTCAACTGTCACTTTGTGTTTGTAGCACACTTGAAGAGTGTAAAGTAGAACTTGAAAAGTTTAACTTGATATCAAGTACGCATATAGGTCAAAACATGTCATCGATGAATAGTGGTAAGGATAAGTATCTGGAAAGTCTTTTGTTTTCCTGACAGTTCTATACATGAGAGGAGTGTTGCGTGAGAAACAACAAAAAAAAATTACACACTATCTCTTTTAGCACCTGCACTTTGAACGACAATGATAATATTGATGATAACAATGATCACAATGATCACAATGATGAAATAATGATGATTCTGATAGAAAAAACGAAGAAGAAGAAGAAGAAGAAGAAGAAAAATGACAATAATAATAATAATAACGTAAATAATAGTAATTGTAGTATCAGTCGCAATCATTGCCATATTTATATTTATATTCATATTCACCTTTTTACTAAGTAAAAATAAATATTACGATGATATTCATAAACCGAGTCATAACCATTATCAAATTCATAGTTATATTCATAGTCATACCCACTTTTATTTTCACAACTATATTAAATGAAAGTCATATCCTAATCAAAATCATAATCATGATTGTCATCGTTATCATAATGATAATCACTTAAAACAGTCCATTACCAAGTTGCAGCTGCCGAACTAAACTCACGCGGAAACAAAAGCGGCCTTATTGCATGTTTATTACTCTATGCTCAAGCAGCTACACTTATTAATGTGTCTGTAAAACCATAGTTTTCTTCCCTTTATTTACAACTCCGTTCGCCAACTTTTCTTTAGTTATCACTAAACAAAACTGTTTGCCGTTATAGCAAGAGGTGACGCCTACTTTTCCCCGAAAAAACCCTTCTTTTACGTATTTTATAATTTTTTAAGATAGGAATCGAATCTTAAATGGTCTTGCGAGATTTTGAAATGCCCACAAAACTTGGCTTTTCCTCGAGTTGCTGGTATTTCTTATAACAGTGTTCGCCAGACTTCATAGTTAGTAAGTGCTCATATGCTTGTGCTGACACACGAGAAGCCGTGCACACCTGCTCGCATCCTAACAAATGATATTCAATTCTCCTTAAGATTACCAACCTCTCAAAAAGTTCTGTTTGCGTTCGTGATCTTAAAAGGTTAGGAATTAACACTTTCAACAGAAAATGCAAAAAAGTGGACATGCCGCCAGCAACCGGACACGGAAATTTTATGTTGAGAAGACGTTTGAGCCTTCTTTTAAATCATCAGAGAAATATTCAACAGGATATTCTTGGCTTTGTTTTAAGGAAAGGCAAGTGAATAAAACATATTTTCTTTCTTTACCTTGTATCAACAAATCCCGTAACCAAGAAACCAGAGTTTGTTTGAAAATCGCGCAGTTCGTCTTTAGTGTTTCCTTATGAAAACTGATATCTTTATTTCACAAGACTGTTAATGAATAAACATGACTCACAACTGTTCAAGAACAACTGACTCACACTTCATTGAATCAGGACTCAGTTTCATAATGGCGCCTTAAGTCATTACTCGTCTACTTAACAAGTGTCAAAGTCATCTGTCTATGGCCTACCAATACGTATGTCCGATGACAATTAACCTTGCACTAATATGCAAATACAAATGTCAACTATAACTTCTAGCACCATCCTTTAACTCGTTCTCAGGGGTAATTCACAACTGATTAGCGGGATGTGTAAGCGAACAGACTGAAAAACCGGAAAAGAAAAGTGTTACCGTTAGTATTTACCATCATTTCTGAACCTTGACCCAAGCGTGAGTTGATAAAAAAAGTCCCATTTTTCATATTAAAATAATCGAACTGTGCTGCATGTTTGTTTGGACGAAGCCGCGTGTTTTGAGCTGTTTCTTAAAAATAAAAAATACAAAACAAGTGATAAATTTTTAACAGCTAATTGGGTGTACCAGGACGCCCTTTTCTGTATTGATTCTTTGTCAAGAAGTCTCAATAAACTAAAGGAAACGACTTCTATAAGTAGCACTTAAATGTCGGTACTGAGTTGTTCGCCTTCCTTATGGCTTATCGTTGAACCTATCTCTGTTGTTGCTTTCAGCAAGTCAGGTTTCTCGTCTCTTAACAAATAGAAATGCAACGGATTGATTTGAAAGATAACAATGAAACGCAACAGGAAAACAAGACAAAGAAAACTTACAAAATCGAGAACATAGGTTGTGTTTCGTTCGTTTTCTCTTTTAGTTTACACTATCTTATGACTTTCCCAGTGCCTTATAAGTATTTCTTCTGCGCTCCTGTTAATTCGTACTCAGAATAACTGACATCCGAAAACTTCAAACTGTTTAGATTACTGTGTCGCAACAGCTCGCTCTTTGAAGTGCGCTGTTCGGTCATATCTAATGAATATACCAACTCAACTGACATTGACAAGGCGGACAAAACCGCCTCAGTACTTTCTGACACGAACTATAACATGTATAACTTGATTATACATACCAACTGCTCTTTTGTCAGTTCTCAGCAAAACTCCAGCGGCCATCCATACTAAACACAAGTCCAGAATTGACCACATTTTAGCTGAACACAAAAACTCTTATCTAAAGTTAGCTCGGCAAATGTCGATGGAACGAAATTGTATTCTAGGAATTTTCAATCTGACAATGATTCCAAAATTGTCCTTGTTGGTTCGCGTGGGCAGTTATTGGAAAGTGCTAATCAACAAAAGTCGTCTCTAGGATGCAAGATGCAAGCACAGTGCGAAAAATAAGAACAAGGTGATAATTCGGCTCCGTTCGAAGGCTCTTAAATGGCGGATGCCCTTTTGGGTTCTTGCTCGCAGTAAACTTAAAACAAAATCACTCATCTAGCTGTGTCTGGGAAGTTATGTAAATATTAATGACATATAAATGAATTCCGTGGCTATATTTGACAGTAAATTGACAATTGGTTTGAATTAACAGACAGCACCGACTTCTATGAATATATACCAGAGAAAAGTTTGATAACTTATTATTAATTTAGGCAAACAGAGGTTATTTTAAAAAAGCAATTTTATTTCTACAGTAAATGTTATATATTTTTGCATAAACATTTGGGGTCAGAGCTTTTGTAGTATAAAATAAATCAATTTTTCTGTTTACCGGTGAAGCAGTCCACAACAATAGCTGTGTGTGCTATAATTAAAAATTAATAAAACTTTTGCCAAGCAAGTGCAAGATGTAGTTTTAGATTAAGATTTGGTTAGCAGAATCAAAATAACGGGGAAACGTCTTGGCCGTTAATACTTAAGGTGTTAATACAAGTCAAATTATGTTTTTGTTTTCTTATTGGCCGTAACTGAAATAATATATAATCTTGACAGCAAAACGGTCTTCCAGCAGGAGTGGGGCTTTATTCAATATTTGCAATGCAAATATGACGCTAAAACAAACGGTTCCTATGCTTATTGATTTTCATCTCGTTTTATTTACAAAAGGTGATGCCTCCATCTACTGATTTTCTATTGATAAAAGACTGAAATGTTGCCCAACATGCGCATATGTCAAGCAACAAACATCCCCTGTCATGCTGATCTTTCTCTTTAACAAATATTCCGAAAAGTTCCTCGAAAATGTATAACTAATATAAAGCTTAATTGCAAAGCAAACTTGTTTCTATAACTTAATGAATGCTATAAAATTTGGTTTGAAAGTTCAATTCGAAGGAAAAGGTTAATGTCAAGTCTTTGTCTTTATAGACACGTTTTATATGAAGCGAACCAGGTGGAGGAGCTACTTGAAGATACCATGAAAAAGGAGTTTCGATTCAGCGGAAAGGTGTGATTAAGTGTTTTGTTTTGTATATTCTTGAATAGACCATTTTATCTAGTCATGTGAAGTTTCTGTGTAAATTAAAACTGTGCAGATAACTATAAATACTATTGCTTATAAAAGGCAAGTCTGAAACTAATCATCAGTTACCAAAAAGGCAAAAATTTGCATGCCAGTAATCCCATATAAACTCCGTACCATGCGCAAAACAAATTCAAATTTTGTTATTGTTTTTATTATGATGATGATTATGATGATGATGATAAAGATGATGATGATAATAAAGATGATGATGATTATAATTATTATCGACATGTGCAATTCTACAACTAGTTTTCGGCTCCTATTAAACCCTAGACCAACTGTATGCCATCTTAGGATCGAGGAGTCACACACTATGCGCACCATGTGAGCACCGAACAAACTTTATATTAAAATTTGCGTCTGACGCTAGATTTTAATACAGCGAATTTAGTACTTGTAAAAAGTAAAAACACACTTAACACAAAATGCGATAACAAGAGCGCGCATCAGTAAACGAAATTGTCTTTGTGAGCAGAACTGTGTACAAATGTTAACTACACAATGGCGTTAGATATAAAGACTTCCGGTCAACCCGAAGAACAGCGAACTTCCGTTAGCGTTGTCGGTCCCACTGTAGAATTTGTAACTGAAATCATTTCACGAATTATTGATATTTGCATGAATGTCTGCACTGACGAAGGGCTAACGCTCGAAACGTCAGCTTTACGCCAAATCTTACGTGAACAATGTACAATGTCAGCCCTTAGTGGTCAAACCCATAGGCGGCATATTCAGCTTACCCGCCAATGCAGAAAAATGTTGTTTTTTTCAAAACCAGTCTTCCAGTGTTGATAATTGTAGCCTTGTTAAGCAGTTGTAGCATTAATGACAGACATCGGTGTTTGCATATGAAGTCCTCTCCCCTGCTGCAAATTTTTAGTAACTAGCCAGTTGAATTACGTTTATGCATATGCAGGATTCCACGGAAAGTTCACAATCTTAAAGCTAAAGTCTTCTTTTTCGTAAATGCTCTTTCTCCCAATCCTAATTTTATCATTCTCTAATGTTAATGGTTTTACCAAGGTTTAAGATTTTTCCGTAGGTTTAGTTGTAACATTTTCGGTTCTAATTCTGATGTTGAAATTTTAAACGTTAGAGATATAAACTTGTAATGTACAATTTAGCCTTTATGTATTTCATTTAAGCATTTTAGCGATTTCAATGACAATTCCGATGAGTTTATTTAAGTTGGCTGTGCTGATACAAAATAAGTTGTTGTTTTTCCGGAACGTTTTATTGAGCTGAAGTACTATTGTGATATATGTGCGGGAAGTTGGGAGAGCACGAGAGAAGCGTTAGGGTGGCACGAGGCGAAGCCGAGTGCTTCTCTAGCTTCTCGAGTGCTCTCCCAACTTCTCAAGGGCATAGCTCGATAGATGCACAGCTGAGGTATGGACCATTTCGCTTAATACATTGCCACTTAGTAGTCTTTCTTGTTTTTTCGGTGTTTCGGTTTTGCAATGATTCGTTCATTTCCGTGTCATTCAGGGTTACAAACCGCTGTTCACTGACTGGATTGTTTTCCAAAAGGAAACCATATCTAAACTGAAATTCAGTTGTTCTCGTTCCAATTCTTTTTCGTCGCCTTCAATTAGCATTTCGTTTTCCATTAGAAAGCCTTAAGTTTTTCCAAAGCACTTTTTGTTTACTCCGCGTGTTTCGATTCAATAGATGCACGGGCGTGCGTCCATCGAATCATTTTATAAATGCACGCTCGCGCCATATAAAAGGCGCGCGAAAAATTGCCAGCTATTTTCTAAAATTTATTAATCAATTCATTTAGAAGTAATTTTTGTTCAGGCTCGGAACAGATATTAAGAGAGGCGACTAAGTAGAACCTTTACCGGCCTTACAAAACAGTAGGTCCATCCCATTGCCAGTTGAAATCACACGCAAGCAAATTGCGTCCAAAAGATCTCGATACCGAGATATTTTACTAGCATTTTGTTTGACGAATGCAAAATTTAAGTGTTCAAGAAACATAGGCCGAAACTTTGTTTGATAGTCAATTCGGCCGGGTAAAGCTGAGATGCTTTTTCTTTGTCCAACTCGTTGTTATCAAATTTTCAACGCCGCGGGTCTTATATTAAATTGGATTTTTATGAAAAGATAAGCTGACGATTTGCCTCCTCTATAACGCATCTTTAGAAGTCTTGAAATTTTTATTTGCTTCTTCGTACTTCCTACTCATGTTTAAGTACCTCGAAGATAAGGAAACTGCAAGTGGTCCCGGATATGTAGCGAATCTATGGCGGAAGCGACGAATTACCAGTTCTAACGTCACATGATCAGTTTGCATCTGTATTTAGCATGTGGCTGGCTTCTGCTGAAACTGTCCAGTCCGAAAACCGTGAACACAATAACTTCAACAGATTCTTGGTACCCGTTGGCCTTAAGTTGTGCACTTAACGTTGTCGGAAAAACTATCGCCTGCTTAAAACATTCGTAATGCAAAAGTAATGAATTCGTGAGTGTTATCGTCCAAATATAGTTTGTTGATTGATTGTCGGAATGCATAACGATAGAGTTTGATCTTCAGACACTCCACATTATAATCCTTATTTGCATCCTTCCTTATGTAGCGGATACACTGAGGTTTAACTAGTCTTCAATCATTGAAATAAAAACTCAAACGTCGAGTGTACGTTTGGCTTGAAAGCCTGGTTATTTTACGAAGTTAAGGTATTTGGCACCACATGGTCATGAGCAGGAAACAGTAGAGCGGATAATCAGACGAGCTACCTGTCCGACTTTCAACCTTTTTTATCAGTACTTTCTTTCATCCTAAAGTCGTAAAAGAGACAATTCACTGCATAAAATTACGTGTTACTGCGGACATGGCACAGGGATGGCATGAATACCTAAACCTGATATAAGATTTGATGTGTCTGACACTATCAGTTTTTTTAAGACAAAAAGGGTCCGTGTTAGATCTTTTCTAATTTACCAACATGTACTGAATTGGACAAGAAGTGTAAATCGATACTCTTAGTCGGTATCCTTAGTTTTCGTCAGTATATTCTTGAAGCTAGATACCCTCCGTGAGGTCGGAAGTTTTAGCGAGCTTTAATACTTTTCCAGCTGTGCCCAACCTGCCCATCGTGCCGTTATTCGGCACATTTGTAACTAAGCCTCCCCAACATCGCCGGGTTTAAACAGTTTTGGCCTGTTTAAAAGTTTTATTAGTGTGCTGTATTTCCTCTAAGCACGGATCTCGGACCGACCGAAAAATTCATTGTTACCGTTGATGAACTATTACTGCTATTATCAATTTTACCAGTAATGTCATTATTTTCATGTTGTTATATACTAATATAGTGCAAATGCATGTATGCTATAATTTTATTGTTAACAGTATTAAGAGGAAGAAGATAATGATGACTGTTTTTTTGATGAAATTCACTAGACGGCTCTTACTTTATCAAGTTTACATTAATTTATCCAAATATATCCAAACTAATAAACACAAATAAGAGAGCTACAACAGCAACAAAGCGAATAGTAAAATGCCTATGTTTCGAAAACTTTCGAATTTCTTTAGATATCTTGTTGATGACACATCGCTAAACCTTGGAAGGTTTCAGCATCTTTTGGACCAGGAACCTTCAACTATAGTAAATTGGACAATGAGAAGACAGTGTGTTTGCTTATTTTTGTATTTTGGGGCAGATGTCTCGACTGAAGCCTCGTGTGTCTGTTTTAGCAGTCTCAATACTCTTCTTATTTGGGCCAAGTTAAATCAGTTCAATCTTGGTTAAGTCTTCTTGCGTTGAGTGGCTTTTTAGTGAGAATGTTGCACACATGTTTGCTTAACTGAGGTTGCGGTTCAGCAAGTGCAATTCAACGTTTTTTCCCGGTTTTTCGTCTTTGCAATACAGCTTGGAACGCATATACTGCCCTTGACTCTTAAGGAAAACAGCTTGTTTTATTTGGTTGCTTTAGGGCCGATTTAGAGTAGTGGTTGCTAGTTGGTACAGCCTCCAAGTTCGTTTTGTGCGCGGCTGCGCGTATTTAGAAAGTCCTATAACTTATAAGTTAAGGTTGGTTGGTTAGTTAGTTAATAAATTGGGTAAGTGAGCTTAGTAAATGTTTTAAAGAAAAGTATAACATCATTGCTCGACGATATTTTTAAGAAATTGCTATAGGCTAAAAGTATTAAAGAGGCCTGCATATTAAATTATGCAAAAAATAGATATTTCTGACAATAGGATTTAGGACTTGGAAATCTACTATTTTATCTTAAGGCGATTGCACCCTAATCTGTTTTCCTTCTTCAAACTTGCCCAATAATCTCCAAACTAACTATTCATGAAAAGGAGTGAGTGAGTGTCAACCACTAGCTCTTATTATTTTTAGCTCGGCTCAATCATTCATTCTGCCAAATTCTGCATGACTGAGGACCCGTGCTGATCGTGATCCTCTCATCTGGCGTTTTAGCTCACTTAGTAGTTCCACGGTGGTATGTTCTGAGGTCGTGACTTCAAATCCCACCGGGGTCAGAGATTTTTGCCCTTTCTCCATGTGGGCCCACTTCTCGAGCTATCGCTCAAAAGGAATTACTACAGCACTTCAAATTACTACATGTAGTACCACATTTAACCACACTTTATCAATTTAATAGTGCTGAGCAGCCAAACCTTACTGGTTATAATTGACCTCCTTATCTACGTGTTCATTCGCCGCTTATTACCATCTTAGTCACCCAAGACCAGCTCCCATCTGGCCTTGTAGCTCAGTTGGTGGAGCAATACTGATCTGTTCCGGGGGTCGTTGGTTCTCATGCATCCCACCAGGGTCCTTTCTTCGTGTGGTCCATTTCCTTTCTATGGCTATCGCTCAAGAGTTACTTGGGATATTTGTATAGCATTTCAACTTATCAAATTTAAATCACTTTATCTTAAGTACAAGGCTCGTGTGCATAGAATTGTGTTGCTCTTTCTCGATACTACAGTAAAGTCAATTTTGATCGATATCACGGTTTTCGTCACCTTCAGAAATCATGTGAACAGGCTTTTCCGTTTTTCAATATTTTTCTTGATCCTGATATATCAAAATACTACTTTGAAGTTGAGAACCTATCGCGCAAGGCCCGTTCCCATAATACACTCTTTTTTACTAAGAGCAAACTTAATAAGAACATTGAGGCTGGGTTAACCCGAAAAATAAGAACAAAACAAGAACAAACTGAGCCTGAATCAAAAATTTATTCAAGTGTACAATGTTGAACTGCAGTAGTCCCACAGTAATCAGCTGATCTCCGATAACGGACTTATGGCATTTAAAAACAGTTTGTCTTATTTCTAATTATTATCTAAAGATCTTTTAGAAAAATGTGAAATACCTTGGTGAAAAACTTGCTTATGCTTGTAAAATAAATTCAAAATACAAACAGTAAATCGAATTTAATACCTAATGCGTAGATATAAATGTAAAAGATCAGTATATACTACTCCATCATGTGTGCGGAACACCGACGTATGCTGTGAGCAAGGAAAGTTGGCGAAGCAGAAGGTCAAACCAAAATAGTGGCTGAGAAATACATATAAGTACTGAGAGATTGTTTTGATTAAATCTTACACATGGCAATTCTTGAATTCTTGAAATAGTGACTAGAACTTGTTGCTTGCAAGAAATTTTCCGAGGTTACGCTGTTAAATAGAGATTTGAAATAGCTGATACATTTGAGTTGGTTTTCCAAACAACAGGAGACACTAGTATTGAAAGTTGAAAATTCACAATTCTTGAATAATTAAGGATCAACATGAAAGGCTGATTGGTATACAAATATTAAAGTTGGCTATATAAACTTTTGAGTTGAGATGGAG
Organism: Parazoanthus swiftii; assembly: GCA_025403585.1. Lineage (NCBI taxonomy): Eukaryota > Metazoa > Cnidaria > Anthozoa > Zoantharia > Parazoanthidae > Parazoanthus > Parazoanthus swiftii. Next base: position 13,006 of record JAOBYE010377534.1, read on the forward strand.
GCATATTGGAAGCAAAAGGGACGTAAATCTACATTTTTGAAAACAACAAAAATTGGCAAAGTAACAGATAAAAATAAGAACTCCCCGCCTCATGTTTTTGGTGATTCCGGACGGGAAACTAATAAATATTTTTTTTACTTGGCTTTACAGCTGTAGAAACGCCCTTTTCCTCTCCTCCCTCCTAACAAAACACAAAGCTTCAAGTACAACAAAATGGTGTCTTTATTTGTTTTATTCATTCAACTACATTGTGAAAATATATTCGTCCTTCGCAACTCATACATACAAACACCATTTCTTATAACATATATTTATCAAGCATTTCTGGCATTCGTTTTGAAAACAAGACAGATATTATTACTCAAAAGAAATATGGGCCTGTGAATAGACAGCAAAAAATGAAACAGTCTAATCCAAATGAACATGAAAAACGTTCATAGTTAAATAAGTGAAGTTTTTTTTTCTCATGACAGCTAATTACTTAGCTTTCATAAGCAACTGAGCTGTTTTTGAGCTATATCAGCTGAATTGAATGCATTGTACAATTTATATCAAGAGTAGTAAAAACGTTAAGATAATAAAGAGATAAATTCACAAAAAAGGCAATATTTAATCCTGGTTTTTATGAAACATGTACTCATTTTAATACCGGTTGTAATAGTAATTGCCGGTTGTCATAGTAGTATTCTAACGTCATATATATTCTATCCTTAAAAGACGATGCCATCTTTAATATTTAATTATGAGTAAATTATAAATACTTTCTGAAAATATCACACGAAATATAACGAAATAGTATTCAGGAAATACTAAATAAAATTGTAAATAGACCTAACTCATTATACTAATCACTAGCACACTAACTGAATAATATCAATACACTGCACGACATTTAATCTTGTATTAATGCGGCTTAAAGATTATATCCGTTTCCTTCATGCAGCCGTTGACTGGTTTGTGTTCTACGATGTTTACATGTGGCAACTTGCATTTATTTTCCGGAAATTAATTTAATTTAAGAAAGAAATTAATATTTTTGGTTATTTGCTGTTCCGTAGGAGGTAAAAAAAGTTCATCATTAGTATCTTTAAAATAAGCTATATCAAGAAAGAGCTTAAATTATCAACTTTGCTTATATAATTAGTTCTCATAAGAGCATAACAGTTCAGGGAATACAACAAACAAGAAAATGAGCAGAGATGCAAACCGTTTGCGTCACTATTGTAGTTTGTCAAACTACAGCTCTGAGAACTTCCCTTCTAAATGGAAACTAAACGCATGCAAAACCTAATTTTTGATATACTAATGCTAACTCAATTCGCAATCTATTCCTGAAAAAGAAGGATCAAACTCTTATAACATTGATTTCAAACTGTTGTTATTGCAGTCGTGTGGGTGCATTGCGGTTGTTTGTGAGTAACGTGACGAATTTGTGTTTGTCTCTGTCAACGCTTCGCAAAGACTGACATGTGTTACAGGGCTTAAAATAACGGCCGGTCAACGGACAGTGTCCGGACAGAATGACTAAATGACCGGACAAAACCTTC
>JAOBYE010377645.1:0-14549 GCA_025403585.1 Parazoanthus swiftii
TGGGGTTCTCTGCCTCCTGCATCTGCCGTCTACTAGTCCCCCCCCTCCTCCCCCTCCCCCACGTGAGATTTCTAACGGCCTCAAACACGTGTTTTACCCTGGGCGCTCAACAAAAGCTCAGGGAAAAATCTGCCGCGCATTAGGCTCGCCATTCGCTTTTTCTTTTGCCGTTCGGCCTTGTTTAGGTGAAGGAAATCGGTGCCAGCAACATATTTCAGAACTCTCCTTATGCAAGATTTAGAACGTTGGACGTTTTTATGTTGCGTTGCAAAGTAGAGTGCGTAAGAATGTTTACTGTGTGGTACGGTAACATGTGATAATTGCAAATTGTTCATTGACCCATGTAAATTTGCACGCTAAGTGCTTGTGGAATTGGCTAGAGACCCAAGTAATTCTGAAGCTGCCCGACAAAAACAACTTAAAGAATGGCGAAAGCATTTACACAGTTCTCAGGAAAATCCACGGAAGTAATGTACATTGCGTGGGAAAAATTGCGAGTGACAAACGTGTTTATAATATTTAGACTCAAAACAAAGTTTTCAAAATTTGCCACTGATTTGAAGATGTTATCAGTTGGCATAATTTGCAATCTTCAACAACCAGTCGGTATTAGTGTATCATATCATCATTGCAATTTGTACATGAACTGTACATTACACAGCAAGTGAGCAACGCACCACACACACCACAGAACATAACACAACACAACACAGTTTCAAATGTACAGTATTTTTTAAAATAGTTTGAAGACAGCGGTTGACGGACTCACCTTAATTTCTTGTCACATTTGCATCGCAGCTGTTGTCGGGTCAGTGAACTTGAAACAAATCCAACATTTTTTACTTGGTAGTTACAAGTAGAAATGAGTCTTTCACTAGCCAAATAATGTTTTGCACTCGCCAAGGTAAATGTATCTGGTATATTTATTAGAACACAATGCGCTAACAACAAGAAATACAGTTCAGCTTGTGTATATCCCAAAAAGGAACACACTCGATGTGATGCAACAAAAAAAACCAAACATCTGCCTGCATTTGCGCATTGGAACACAGTGTGATAACAATGAAAATACACTTCAGCTTGTGTTTGTTCCATTTAATGGGGTAATTTATTATTGAGCAGTTTGCAGCAGTGAGTACCACCCCCCACCCCCAATTACAGCACGATTCAATCACTGCAACTTGCCCATTTGTTCCACCCCCCACATTGAGTCATATTCTTCAGTTAATCCCCCAGTAATGGAAATGCGCATAAGTGTATCCACTGTTTCTACAGACAGACTGGACCTTTGATCTGTCATAATTCTGTTCAGACACGAGTTGCCTGAACAACAACGACAGCAACACACAACAGTCGTCTGTACTGGTATTACCAGATAGGCTTAGAAAAAATATCCGGATTTTTTTTGGGATTTTTAGACTTTAAAAAGATTTTTAAAAAATTTGTAGATATTTAGAAATGAAAATATTTTTTTCTAGTAATTTTTCTAAAAAATATCAGTGAACAAATTGCTGCCTTACAGGTAATTGTTATCAATGTTAGTTAAATTACTTTGGACGAATAATTTTGATATTTACAAGTTTACGCAGCCATAAACTACCTAGCTATTGTCAGGTTTTACAATACTTTGTGTGTTTTTTGAGACAGTAGTGAGGCTGGTTGACATATTCAAATTTACGTTACCGTAAATGATCCATTTAACGCCATGGGCGTTTATTTAATTTTAAGGGGGCTTGGGGGAGCGTTTAATAGATGAAAGGCGTCTATTGGAGAAAGGCGTTAATTCACAATTGATATTTTAAACTTCTTAATGACGATATTTTACATTTCTTAATGAACGCTTTCCAGCTAGCAAAACTACACGTAATTAGTGCAGTTGAACAATAAAAGGTGAGTAACTGTTGCAACAGTCTGCAACTAGTGGAGATAAATCAAAACTTCTTCACATTCATAGCAATCCTCGCGTAATATTCTGCGAACAAGTGAACAAAACATGTGACACAAATTCAATTTTAAATAATGTCTAGTAAATGCCCTCTTGGGGGGGGGGTGGCGTTTATTAGATACGGGGCGTTTAAAAGAAAGGGGCGTCTGATTGAAGATCCTACTTTGACCTGGGCGTCTATTAGATACGAGGCGTTTAATAGATAGTGGGCGTTAAATAGATCATTTACGGTGTTTGTATTAATCAATAACGATAGTTATGCATTGCAAGAACAGCCAATTAAACGCAATTCAATCAATGAGTGGCTTCTGTTAACACATTAAGTCAGCAGACGACAGCGGGACTCTGGGTGCGTTCCTTCTTGATAGTAATATATAGTTGTAAGTTTATTCCTGTTTTTTTGTACCGACTGTCTTTCACAGGTTTATAATGTTGTCAGGTTTGATTAAAGAGTAACTTCTAAAACCTTACAACGTGTTGACCGTGAGATATTCGTCAACAATAACTGAAGATTTTTGGAGATATTCAGAGGGATTTGTGAAATTTTTAAGAAAAAAAAGAGATTTATAGAACTTTTGGCGGGATTTTTCTGATAGATTTTTGGGCGATTTTTCGGGATTTTTTTTTTTTATCTAGGCCTATTACCAGACAAAGCTCTACAAACATCAAAAGATTGCTGAAGCACTCTGATTCATTGAGGAATTTGCCTTTCCAAAAGTCTGCTTGAGTCAGCTGCAACTCTTCTCTTGACCTTTGTACACGAAATTTTCATTTGTATCCATTCATCACAACACTACAGGAGACTATCGTTTAGGACAAGTTAGGCCCGATCAAACAGTTTTCTCATCTTATCAACAATCGCTTTCGGCACCGTGCGAAATGCTCTTGGTAGCGAAGTAGATTCTGGATGTTTCTTCACTTGTTAAGCACCTAGCGTTTTTTGTGTCCAGTTGGTTTTTGGTGGCTCCGTAGAGATCCAATCTTAAGTTTCTGCATAAACGTCGAGGATGAATCAGCAACATGCGGATGCTGCTGGCAGAGTTTGCAAAACATTCGATTGACATCTTTACAATATTCAAGCAACTGAAAATTGTTTTTTCAATCAAGCACAAGTTTTTTTTTCTATTTAACCATAGTTGGTAAAGCGAAACGGTTATGAAACTCGGCCAGTTACTTTGTTATACTTTCTGGTTTGTTGGCCTTGAAATACATTTGAACAACTAACCAGCACCGAAACAATTTGGCTCACACATTGAACAAAGCAATCAATTTTAACTGATATCAAACTTTCGATTTCCTTTGTAGGAGCTTGTGTTCAAAGACCACAGTCCCTGTGGCGTATCCAGGTTTTCGGTAAGGGGACCAGAATAAAGGGAGTTAGATTGTTTCACTTTTTCAACAATTATGCTACCCCTTTCGTCAAAATTAAAATGAAATCTAGATGAGCCAACCCCTTTATCCGCTAAAGATTCATTTAGATCGTGGTATATGTACTACACTACATATTGCCCATTTCTTTTTTGAAATAGCGATAGGAAGGATTGTACATGTTGCAAAGATCAACTGAAGTGACCTTTTGGATACGTTATTGTTTTCAATCAGGTATCACAGTAGGATCAAGACAGCATGTTTCCAGTAGCGCAGTTGGCCCGGTTTGAGGCAAGTAACCCAGCTTACAGGTTGTTGAAGCCGTGGTGGGATGTGCTAACTGATTACCTTGCTACCGCTATGCTGGCGCTAAGTTTGCTGGCAGGGGCCATTCAAGTAACGCAGGACCAGTTTGTCTGTCTTCCTGCAGTTGATTGTAATTTTGGTTCATACCCAGGAGTCTTTAACACTGGAAACGGAAGTCTACCAACAGCATTGCCATCTTCAACACAAACCTTCTGCAGCAAGTACATTTCTACGAACATCAAGTTAAATGGGTCAATAGTCATACTGACTAAACTGCAGGACAGAAGGCAGTATGATTTTGTTGACTCCGTTTGTGGACAGCAAGCCGAGCATTGGTATGCTTCCTACTTTTCCTTCATTTTGTTTCTTCAAGCAGTGGTGCTTATGATTGTTGATAACTTCTGGTTGAAGTTTCCGGTAACTTCATCAATCCTGGATCACTTTTTAAGCTTGGTTATGGAATGCTTTAATTCCCCTGGAACAAGCTCAGCTGTATTTAATACACTATGTGGAACAACAATTGCTGATAACAGACGGGAATCACTTCCAGCAGATCTTGAAAGAGGAACAAGGCAGGATGGGGAAAGTGATCCTCTTTTACCGGATATCAGGGAACCCAGGGCCGGTGTTCAACAGCCATTTCAATCAACCAATGTTAGTTGTAATGCTCTCAGTTCCCTTGAGGTAACAGAAGCGATGAAAGCCAAGACTTTGTGTGAGAGGGTGAGGAAATTTCGTGAAGCTCTCGAACACAAACAGCGGCGTACGGAAGCCAAGACCCGGTGTCTAAACTCAAAGCAACGCTGTGGCATTTTGGTGTTAACGTATTTTTTACAAGCTGTTATGCAATCTGTCTTTTCAATAGCTTGTATTTTCCTTAATGCTTTTCATTATAAATACTTACAGAACTCTGTAAAATGTGAACTAGATAAAGTCGTTGGTGAAAGTTACAAGTATTTTGAATGTTCACATGCTGTTATTCCTTATTTCCAAGGAACACTATTGCTATTTTTACTTTTTATTGCTTCATATGCTTTAACGTGTGTTTATGTTGTATGCTGGACTATATATGTATCTAAAAACAAGGAGGGATATGTTTTTGTGAAGAAACAAGAAGAAAAAACGGTTCAAGAGGATGTAGACCCGTTAGAGGTTAGTGACGTAGTACCTGCAAAGGGGGACCTCGCTTTCATGCTCTATCTACTAGATGCATATAATGAACTATACTCGTATCGGTTTGCAATATACTTATCACGTAAAAATGAGAAAAAGTTTAAAGTTTACCTATTGTTGAAAGAATGGCCTGTTGAAAAGTTGCGGGAAAAATGTGAGGATGGCGGACGAACTTTGAAGTTAAAGAAGTTATTCGGTGTTCCGAAGTCTGTGTTTGAAATATTGGAACTTGATTCATTGATTCTAGAAAACTGTTCGTTAACTGATGACGACTTTGACCCCGAGGACTGGCAGAATTTGAGACTCAGGTCACTTTCACTGATACGATGTGATCTTCCTTCTATACCTGAAGCAATTCTTGGAAGTGAAACGCTAGAAGTGCTGGATTTGTCTCACAACAGAATACAGACCATTCCTCAGGACATAGTCAACCTCAATAACTTGCATACTTTAACCGTTGCTAACAACTGTGTTGCTGGAGGCTTGGAGCATGTTATTGGTATGGAAAGTCTCAGAGTGTTACACCTTAAAGGAAACGCGCCCCTTCAGCGCGGCAGATTACCCCAGTCTTTGGGTGAATCTAATGCTCTAATGCAGATACATGTTGACGAGGATATGGTGCCGGAGGAAATGAAAAATCGACTTAAAGATATTCTTGTGACAGATAGATTGTCTGCTTGTGACGTCAGTGTCATTAAGTATTCACCTGAGAAGGCACCAAGCATTGAAGAACTAAGAAAAGACAGTGAAAGAGTGTACAAAATGACGTCAAACCCCAAAGGCTTTGCCTTAATTTTTAACAACGCTAACTACACGCACAGCAGTCGGTATCCTAATCGCGATGGGTCTGAAATTGATGTTGAAAACCTTGTGAATCTGTTTCGCGGTATTGGTTATGAAATAAAGCTTCGACCCAATTTGAGCGCTCGCGAATTTGAGGAACAATTGCAAGAACTGAGCTCCGACCTTACTGCTGCAAACTGTGACTCCATAATTGTGGTGATTATGTCACATGGTTCCCAGGAAGGAATTATATTTTGTGATGGAGTAGTTCTTTCAGTTAATAGTATAGTCGAAAGTGTTTGCAAGGTTCAAAGTTATGTTGATAAGCCGAAACTATTCTTTTTTCAAGCATTTCGTGGTTCAGTGGTGATGCATGATTCTCGCGTACTCCAAGAAGAATTTGTTTCTGTCCATGACGCGGTTGGAGAGTCTGAAGGTAATGAGTTGTTGATACCAAACGAATCTTCCATTAATTACGATGGGGATCACTGCGCGACAGATTCTTTGTTCACGCGGACAGTATTTAGAGCAGTGTCAGTAGACATACCACTTTCATTGGACGTCCTTGTTTCCTATTGTACGTTACCGGGTTATGTTGCCTATAGACACACAAGGAAGGGTTCGTGGTTCGTTCAATCGCTAGTCGAGGTGTTTTCCAGATACGCATGGGAGGAAGATGTCTTCAGCCTCTTGACATACGTTAACTATGAGGTATCTCGCAAATTCAAAACAATACAAGGGTTCAGGCAAGTCCCTGCACCACAAAGTACGCTCACAAGAAAACTGTTCTTTCTGCCTGGATTTTTCGAAGATAACGAGAAAACGGAATAGACGACGATGAAGCAGAACAAACAGCTGAAAAGTTTGTTTGCAACTCTTCTCTTTGTAGCTTTGCACTATTATATGACAAGTAGAATTATTTGCTAAAACAACCGTTTGCATCAATTTCTTTGGTATATTAACTTATCATAACTAGTAGTCTTGCTTATAGTTGTCGCAATTCAAACGCTGGGCTTGATCAAAGTAGCTTCAAGTACTCAGTTCTTTCACCCTAGAGTTGAAGGTCCCAGTTAGAACGCCTTTCAGTCGTGTAGCAGTATTTATAGCTACAGGTTTGACAGTCGCTGAATCATGAAGCATTTCAGTAGAAGCATGTATTTAGTATTTCAATTATTCTTAGTGTTACCTAACTGAATTGTATTCTTAAGGTTTTGCATATAATGATATATTGTAGCTGAAAACTCCCTTTTCAGGAAGCTTCAGTATATAATGCATGCCAATGTAAAAAGTATACATGAACCTTGCAAAGGACGGTTGTGTGGGTTGTGCCCGTCTGCTGGAAATGTTTGCTCGAGCTTACATGTTGTAAGTGGTGTAGAAGAACAAAAATTCATCTGAAAGCAAAACGAAAGAATAATCATGGTTTTGATAAATAAAAGCGTGGGTTCAACTGATGTAAACTGGAAATATGGAGTAAATAATGTCAACAAAAGGATAAATTTAAAACTGGCTACTTCGAATTGTGAAAATTTGTCTAATTGAAAATGTATGTTTCGAGCGGTGCAACTTTGTCTACAAAACCCGCTTTTATCATCTTGTAAGCATGGTTACTCTTCAATCTGTTTGAGTTTTGAAACAAGCCAGGAGGGCCGCGGAGCTGGGGAGGGGGAGGGGAGCACTTTTTTGAAAATTATAAGTAGTTACTGAGAAAAAGTGTTTTTTGCCCTCCCACCACTTTGAGTCAATAGTTACCCTTCCCTCCCCCCTCACTTTCGAAGTTGCTCCATGGCCATGTGAATAGACGTCAATTTTTTTTATTGTGGTGGAAGTTTAAATGATTGTTATTTCATATTGGATAAAGTTGATATTACGAAAAATGGATTGCAGCTCAACGTCAAGGCTTTGACGCTTGTGACACTGGGTTCGTTCAATGAAAATAAAATATCAAAGTTTCAGAACGTTCTGGAAGCTTGCGCTCAAATGATCTTTAAATACGATCCAGTTGGAATATTCTAGATTTACCCGGTGTGGTCTGTGATTTCTGTCGGTGTTTTGTGACTTTACAACTATTAGCATATGTTTCAAGGTTTGGTTGTGGTCATGTTTGAATTAAAGTGATCCATTAGGCCCAAAAATTATAGTGCGCAGCTGTTCGCTACACTTTGAAGTACCTACTGTCTGGAGTTGGGGGCCCGAACTAAAACAGAAATCAGTTCAAACTCTCTTTCTGGGGAGTTGCTAGTTTTGGCTGTACTTCAGTGCCAGATCTGTTTAAGAAATATTTAGAACTTGGGAGAACACTCTTCTTAGCGCTGACGTTGATGATTGGTGTCTGTGATCGCACCAATAGGGTTTTTAAGTTAGAGTAGGAATAACAAGCATCTAAGAGCTTTTACATGTAGAAGTCACCAGCGAGAAATAAAAAAGGTTTTAACCTACCTGTGTATTGTCACTTCATTTGCTACTTCATTTTCACTTGGAAACTCTTTTTTAAAAAAAACTTTGCGGTTTAGACGCTCAGATCAGTACGAGATGAGACCGGTATGAAAGATGTGAGTGCCTTTGTTTCCATGTGAGCGGTAAAAGCGGCATAAAAAAAAACTTTAGGAAACAGAAAGTGCAGGCATATATGCAGTGCACACAGTGTTGAGGTTTTACCGCTGACTAAACAAGAGCTCAACCACTCTTGATTAATACTTTTTCCAGATAACTGACTTTGCTTTTGTACGCTCTGTATTCTTCTTTGCTCTACTGTAAATACTCGTAGACAGACGTGCAGGCTCACAACAATTTAAAACTGAACTGTTTAATAGACAATAGTTGTTAAAAATATCAATGAAGCTTCACAGGATTACCCTCAAAACCAAGATCTCTTATTTGATGATCTCTAAAAACTGATGCAAATTTCCCACCGATTCCTTTCGGAAAATCCATCTCAGTGATCTTTCATCCGCCATTTAAAACTGAAATGTGACTTCCGCCCACTTACGCGCGGAACCGGAAACTGGGGTGAAGATGTTTCTCTCTCCCAAGCTTCCGCGCGCCGTCTTTCCGGCGATACTTCTTTTCCGTGGCTCGACGAATTCAAGAGGAAAAGTAGGGATTTCTCGTAGTCTAGCCTCGACGCTGATATGCAGTTTTTAGGTAAACATGAAAATTTTTCGTGATTGCATGGGGAAAACAGTCTCTTCGGTATGAAATTTCAGACCCGCCAGATTAGTTCATCAGTTTAGCATGAATGGCACGCATTTTTTGGATAATTCACTCGCGTGTCGTGAAATTGTGCTACGATCCTAACTGTAGCTTGGGGTGTGGTTGGCTGTCCAACACTTGTCAGTGACCCAGGTAGGAGGTTGGAGGGAGGGGGAGGAGTGAAAAGGAGTGGGAAAGGATGGTCACGTGTTTTCATCCGCAAAACTTGGCAGATCTGAAATTTTGTACCGGTCCAGCGGCCGGAATGAATCGTGCCGGTCTGAGTTTATTTTTCTGGCCAGTTTAAAGGAAAATTTTATATGGACTGAAGGTTCTGAAGTCGTAACGTCGGTCTCGTGTAATGACCCTCCTTAAGCCAGTTTTCCATTTGGGAAATTTTTTGCGCCAAGCTCAACAAATTGCCCAAAGTCTGAAAAAACAGAAATATTTTACTAGTTTCAGTCACTCTGATTTTCTTTCAAATGGCGTTTAAAACCCAGGAAATACGTTTTCAGATAAACTAATTCTCAAAATTCCCCAAGGAAACATGCCCCGGACCTCCTAGAACTAGAAGGCTCGCAGTCCGCACCTTCGGCTCTAGTCGGCGGTGTCCCCCCCCCCCCTCAGTTTTCCAATGCTTGCTACGGCTCTGAAACACATTTTCGATCATACTTCAAAAACGTTATGTGGTGCTTTTTGTTTTTAAGGGCATTTGGTTATGTTTGCAGCAGCCCCCTTGGAAATCGGACATCTGCACACTTCAATAACGTTATCATGCCGAGGGGCCAATTGCGAAGGAAACAAGGCGGCTGCTTTGGAGGCTAAGCGTGTCTTTTCTTAGTAACAAACCAAGGTTTTCAGAAGTCTCTAAGTCGTAATTTCAGTCCCTTCAGTAAATCACTTTCAAGGGTCCGTCGTAGTTGAAGTCTCCCTTCCACCAAAGTTGCGAGATATTTTTTAACTTTGATGCGCTTTGCTAAATGTTTCGCTAGATGGGGTTAAATGTGATGTCTACAAGGCCGTAGCAAGGGGTAGGGCCGGGGGCCCGTACCCCCCCCCTCCCAAGTTTTTTCCCACGGTGAAGCAAATGTGTCAATGGTATCAAGCTTAGAAGATTGCTCCAAGTTTGAAAAAAACTTGTCATATTTCACTCGTTTTAGACACTTTAATTTTGTTTCAATGGCATTTAAAACCCAGGAAACATGTTTTTAGACAAACTTAATTTCAAAATTTCCCCTGGGAGCATGCCCCCGGACCCCCTTAAAAGACTCATACCTTCGGCTCTCGGCGGTGTCCCCCCAGTTTTCCAAGGCTTGCTACGGCCCTGGTCTATGTTGAATTAATGAGCCCAAATGTTTGCTGAGTAACAAATTTTAGCTCCCACAAGAGAATGGATCTAGCAAAAATTTGCGTTAGTAAAATGATGAATTTCAAAACAACTTGAGATTTTTCCATTTTTCTTGAATTAGATTTGAGCTTTTTTACATTGCACGTTACATGAAGTAGTTACTTGCAGCCACTATTTTAAAATCTGCTGACCGGCAAAACGTTGGCTCTGAAGTCGAGTGGCGGTCAAATTCAAAATGGCCGACATTCCAGGCGAAGAAAAAGAGGACATCCCATCCAGTTATTATATATGCTGCAATATATTGATAAGAACGACTGGAGCGGATGTTTAGTTAATTTTAGATGAAACATTAATCAAAGAACATAGTTTGTGCAAAAGCATGGCAGCATTGTCGGAATACGAGTCAGCCATGTTTGTGGAACTGCTAGAAGAGAACACACTTTTTATCACTGCTAAGTACGCAATTTGTTTATATTATCTTTTTGAAATAATATCTATTAATAATATTTTTAATACAGTCAGGTCTTTAATGACCATACTGTCGTTTCGTTTGATTTCCGAGGCTCGAACGCAACTTTGGTATTCGCAAATTTAATGAAATTAATCATTTAATGTGGACCCTTGATCTTGAGTTTTGAAATTTTTTGGGTATTCCAGTATTCTTAGAAACATTAACAGCATTATGATATTGCAGAGGGATCAGTATGGATCGGGTGATTACAAAGTTCTTGCAGATGTACTGTGACCCTGCCTCACTCGTGCTCGTAGTCAATTGTTCACCATCGCAGCAGGTATGAGTATCATACTTCACTCCATGAATTTAGACAATGCTCAGAATTCATTTTAAGTTTTGTGAGTCTATTACCATTTTGTACACTAGCAAAGAAAAAGCTTTGTCCTTTCCTGAGCCGGGTGGCTCATAAGGCCGGCACTTATTTCCCTTTCGATAGTATTACTGTAAGCGGATGAGAGTCTATGACCCTTTCTGGACAGGACACAGGTTAGCCTCCAGCAGAAGCTGGCACTCACATATACAACTTAACTGGAGCAAGTCGAATAAAGTGCCCTGCTCAAGGACACAACACAGTGGTCAGGCCAGGGTTCAAGCTCACGACCTTTAGGTTACAAGTCAGACATGCTAACCACCCAGGTTGGGGCTGGTTCACAACACTCAATCTGACAATCGCACTTCACAAATGCCATAATCTTCTCCTTAATGTAACCCTGACCCCAACCCTAATCATAACCCTAATATTCAGGGCCGTAGCAAGGGGTGGTGCCGGGGGGGGGGCCCGTGCCCCCCAGTTTTTTCCCCAGCAAGTGTGTCAAATGTGTCAAGCTCAGCAAATTGCTCCAAGTTTGAGAAAAACGTGTCATATTTTACTAGTTTTAGACACTCTGATTTTGTTTCAAATGGCATTTAAAACCCAGGAAACATGTTTTAAAACAAACTAATTTTCAAAATTTCCCGGGGGAGCATGCCCCCGGACCCCCTAGAAGGTTCACAGGCCTTTGGCTATTGGCAGTGCCCCTCAAGTTTTCCAAGGCTTGCTACAGCCCTGATATTAATCCTAACCATAACACTAACCCTAATAATTTAGATAATTGTAAGACAAAAAAGATGTTAGAAAGTGTGGTTGTCAGTTTGAGTGTTCTGAATGAGCCCTAACCAACCACTCAACCACTGTGCTGCCGAAAGAGACCCAAAATAAACATGTATTACACTTTAATCTGCATTTGTTGGTTTAGCAATGGATCCTCCCTTTGTTGTGGAACACAGTTTTGCTCTGCTTTCATATTACCGGGTTCATACGGGTCATAGAAATCCTGGAAATGCATGGAATTTTGATTTGGGTCATAGAAAATTAAATTTACTGTATAAAACATGGGTTAGTTAACTTAAATGAGTGAGGCGGAACAGAAACTTGTTAGATTTCACTTACGAAAGCTAGATTCCAATGATATTAGCTAAATACATACATGTTACTATTAGTATTTTCTTAAGACTAACTGTTTTCTCTCTTGAAAATATTTACTATGCTGGAAAATTTCATTTCAAGGACAGTTTTTGATATATTGCAAAGAAGCAGATGGTCAAAAACTGCTAAAGGTCATTGAAAAAGTCATGGAAAGGCATGGAATTTCACAAGGTTGAAAAAGTACAAAGCCTGTATTATTGGGGATGGACCATCAGATATTCGGGGGGGGGGGAAACCAAAAAAAAAAATTTGAGCCCCGATGCCACAAGCGAAACCAATCTCTCAGATAAACCACACATTGAGTGAGCTCAACAAACTCAAGAAAAAATAGGGACTACTTGTAGTCTAAGTGACTAAATACTGGCCAAAGCCCCAATCAATCCCCAACTAAGCCCTATACATGTACTTCCCAGGGGTGAGGGGTGGGGATTTACATTGACAGGTGCATTAATTCTTGTATTGTACACACACACACATACAATTTTTTTTATACAGTTGAAATACTTAGTGTGCTTCATATTGACTTTTTTTTCTTATCCTTTTTTCTTTCTTGAATGGGTTGGCGCCAATTGTTGTCATTTATGATTATGAAAATTCTTTCTACACTTGTGCTAACAGGAGTATACCACCGAAACACTTAAAGCCACAGGCATGCCAACGCCACAGATAATCACCAATGAAATTAGCTCTTCAGAAAGGTACAAATCTACCGTTACTTTAGAAACTTACCAAAAGTGCTAATGATGAACTGCATAACTCGCATCACCCATACACACATTTGTTAGAAATATGTTCAAAAGGAAAATATTTTATATACTACCATATATCGTAAGTAGAGAGTATGAAGTTTACAAAATGTAAATGCTCAATTCCATTAGTTTCACAAACAATCATTTTTTTAATAACTAACTTAAGGAGTCTGAAGGCAGATGTTGAAAATGTGTTGATATTGAAAAAAGGTTTATAGTGAGGTAGAATATACTTTGAAGCTTCACTGGAACACTTAATTGGAAACCTACAGTAAATAGCTGTTTAACAATTTTGGTATATTAAATAATAATAAAACTTATGATCATTCTTTCTTTCATTTAACAAAGTTATTATTGTTGTAAATTAGTTTTCCTTATAAAGTATGATTTTTCTACCAATAGAAAATCTGTTTATTTGAATGGAGGGGTTCTATTTGTCACATCAAGAATCCTAGTAGTCGACATGCTGACGAAGAGACTTCCTATTCACCTGGTGACTGGGGTGGTGGTGTACAGAGCTCACAAGTAAGTAGTTGACTTGTTGACCAAGAGACTTTCTATTCACCTGGTGATTGGGGTGGTGGTGTACAGAGCTCACAAGTAAGTACTGTAGTTGACATGTTGACCAAGAGACTTCCCATGTGCAATGAATGTTGCAACAATTATCTTAATTGTTTCAATTTTGGGTTTTTGAATTTTTCTTTGCAGAATCATTGACTCTTGCCAGGAAGCCTTTGTGCTGCGACTTTACAGAGAACAAAACAAGGTAGACAACACTTGCTGCCACGCACATTCTCTTGGAATGGAGCTAGTGCCTCAATTCACACCAAATTGCATATTTTTTAGGATATTTAAGATAATTTATTTAAAAGTCAATATCTTAGGACTTGTCCTCAAGTAAAATAGTATAGTGACTTTTGTCTGTAAAATAGTGGTGACTTTTGATGTGTATTTTTTTGTTGGTGTGAATTATTTTAGTCTGATCAATTTTTTTCAGATTAAATTTTGTCTTTAGTACTAACTGTGATTGAACAAATAAAGACCAATTGCTTTGAGTTTTTTCCTTTGAAATTTCCTCCATTTGTTTGCCCCCACTGGAGAATTTGTAGATGTATGTTGTTGACCATTCTGTGACTATTTCTAGTTTGCGATTGCTTTAGTCAAACTAATATCAGTGATCTACATATATTTAGTACCATAAGCAAAAAGGAAAGGAATGTTGTTCAAAAGTCAGTAGCCATTTGTTTGGAAAAGGTTAAGTGATGAGCTGGAAGAATAGTTGCGAGGGGAACTGTTTACATGTACATGTATGTCTGTGCTGTAATAGAAAAAGATATCCCTTCTGACATATATGTCTAAAATAGTATGTTGTAACACATAATATATACATGTAATATTGTGTTTTTATGACAAACAAAAGGATAACAAGCGTTTTAGCCGATCTGTAACTTAATGAGTTATCTGAAAGATTGGAAAAATAGTTTCCCTATTGTTTTATGTACCTGCTAGTATTTCCAGTATGAAAACATATAGCTCCATTTACAGTACATGAACTGTGTGGCCCACCATAAAGGTTACCCCACCCCCATCCCAGACATGTACATTGTACTGTGTGGCCCACCATAAGGATTACCCCACCCCCATCCCAGACATGTACATTGTACTGTGTGGCCCACCATAAGGATTACCCCACCCCCATCCCAGAC
>JAOBYE010377756.1:0-44592 GCA_025403585.1 Parazoanthus swiftii
GTCTGTCTGTCTGTCTATCTATCTATCTATCTATCTGTCTGTCTGTCTGTCTGTCTGTCTATCTATCTATCTATCTAACTATCTATCTATCTATCTATCTATCTATCTATCTATCTATCTATCTATCTATCTCTATATCATTTTTGCCTCTAAAATCCGGGTGCTGCGTTGGTGCGTCAACCTTTCGGAAGTAAATAAACTGGACAGATACGAAACACGTTTTACACTAGGCTAGTACGGTGCCTTTGCTCTACTGGCCATTGACTCAAAAAAAGCATGTGATACGTCTAAAACAGGTCTAATAGTATTTTTCGCTTTTAGGTAAATTCAGGTCTTCTGGGGGTTCCAGCGGTAACTCGGCGTTCGCTGGCGCAGCTGGAACAGTGTACAAATACGAGAGCCGCCGCGGGCCGCAGTATCGAGAGCTGAAATACAACCCAAGTGGAAACTTCTCTGGCTTCAAACCACAACATTCAAAGGTCAAAGTAGACAACGAGAAAAACAACGTGAACACTCCGACAGTGATAATGGAGAATAAGACCGTGTTTTATGAGTTTGACGAAATGCAGGTTGGCGGCCACTCCACTGTGACTTTCTATCACCCGACAGGAGCTAAGAACGTATCTGTCGTGGCACATGAGATCACCGGTGACAAGACAGGAATAATCAGACTGACTAAGCGTCAAAGACTGGTTGTTAACTTTGTAGAGTCGACCCACACGTACATGGACGCGCCGTGCGGGTTTGTGGTCGATGAGTACGCAGAGATTGTGTTCCCAACTGACGTCATACTGCGGGGTGAGACGACAATCTTAAGAGGACGCATGACTGGAGTAGAGAATCTTGTGTTGGAACGAGACGGGAGTGTGACACTTGGTGGGCATGCGCACACGGCCAAACTTCCCAATCAAACAAATTGGCATGTGGAAGACCACTTCGGACCGTTCACAGCAGGCTTAATCAAAATAGGAAAAATTGTAGTAAACAACAAAGGGGTACTGACAATTGACATAGCGACAGAATCTGCCAGCATTCAGAGCGCGGACACATCAGTAAAGAAAGGTAAACGACATTCACGTTTAGCTTAATGGCAATGACCGTGAGTTAGTTCGACCTATTTCTATTTAAACAAAAAGCCTAAAATAAGTTTTAAGGCCAGTGTTGTGACCTTAAGTTTCCATCTTTTTAACGACGCCGCCCACATCTTGTTTTGTCCTTGAAACAAATGTCTGCGAGAAACCAATGCTAAGACGATATGCAAAATGCTTTGCTCTGTTGTTTTGTTTTAATTCAAATGCAGATTTTAATGAACTGACCATCATACTTAGTTCCAGAACATCGTTGGCTTAAAACAACTGGAGAAACCAAATTCAATAAATTGTGTGCTCCAAAGAGAGAAAAAACGTCAATTGTTGTAGGCTTATGCCCAAACCAAACTTTACACTTAAAAGCTAAAGTACAGTTTTATACTTTCTTTGTACAGCCATGTTTTGTCAAGCAAAAGTAATTAAAATGTTTCCACTCAGTTAACTCAAAAAACAAAACTAACCACACATTTGTTTTCAGGAGGAAAAGTGATATCCTCAACATTTGACGTTACCATAATTGCCGATTACGTGACACTAGAGAATGGAGCAACTATCGACGCAACCGGGGCTGGGTATGGTGCAGGTCAGGGTCCTGGAAAAGGCACGGGAAAAGTTGGTGGAAGTCACGCTTCAAACGGTGGCCGCGCAACTCTTGGTACCCAGTATGGCTCGTTGTTTCGTCCCCAGTACCCTGGAAGTGGCGGAGGTGGCGCAGCAGGTGGAGGCCGCCTTTCCATTGAAGCAGGAACTCACGTGACAGTGGACGGTGTTATTAAATCTGACGGCGCAGGTGCAGGATCATCTTCAAGCGGTGGTGGCAGTGGTGGGAGCATTGTACTTAAGACACTGTATTTCAAAGGATACGGGACAATTTCGTGTAGTGGTGGTGAGTTTATGAGCTTCTAGTGACAGTGTTAAGGCCTCAATATTGTCTACGTATTCAGTAATTTTGCCCCATCCTGAAGTGTGGCTGCTTTCTGATAGATAGTATATTACTTGTATGTTAACTAGAACTTAATTTGACTGAAAAAAAAAGCTAAACTAACTATTTTTACAATCAGTACTGAACGTAAAAACACGTCTAGTGATACTGTATATAGATATTTTTTTAACGATTCGATAAAATATCAGAGCGAGTTTGGTTGAGCCATGGTTTGTAATTTGGCGAGACCGACGTTCGGGCCAAAAAGCCACGATAAGGCTAGACTCGTGGTATTTTCCTGAATCATGCAAAACACTGCTCGATTACAAGTTTACCATTCCTGCACCAACGGGGTTTTGAACTAATTTTCAAAAGACAGCAAATAATTACAAATTACTACAATCTGCTGCAGCTCTTTGTTGTTTAGTTGCTTCATCCATTTGTTTTCTGTTCACTACTTCACTGTTTTTAAAAAAAATTAAGGCGGAAAATAATCTTCATCCACTGTGTCTCAAACCTCTGTGACAAACTCCAGGATAAGAAACAAAAGCAATCAGCTCGACTGTTTTTTGTGTACTTGTATGTAAATCTTGAAATTCCCGCGCGTGGGAACGGAGTGACGGCGGTCGCCAGGTTTTGGCGGAAATTCATATATTTCTCAAAAAAATACCAGTTTAGATGCTCTATGATTAAATTGCAACGCTTCGTCACATCGCCAGATGTCAGACGCAATTTCGCCAAATATCAGGACAGTGGTTTGGTTTGTGATTGGCTGAAATCTTTTTCAGGGGTGATGCTTACACTGAGCTTTTTAGTAAAGAAATATTACACCTACATTGAGCGGTATCATATCTGTTTCTTCCTTAAGTTATTGTCAACAACAGAATTACTTCAGTCTTAGTGGTAGTCTTCCCTGCGTACGGGTCATGGAAAACCTGGAAAATTATGGAATTTTACAAATTCGTTTTCCAGGCCTGGAAAGTCGTGGAATTTTGATTTGGGTCATGGAAAGTCATGGAAAATAAAAACTACCGTATTGAATATGCATCCATGGTTAGTTTATAACTGAAATGAGTGTGACGAAACAGAAACTCGTCACTTTCGGAAAGCTAGATTCCAATGATATTAAACGTATAGACGAATACGCATTAGTATTTTCTTAAGACTAACTGTTTTCTTTCTTGAAAATATTGGTTATACTGGAAAAGTTTGATTTCGATAACAGTTTTGGATACATTGCGAAGAAACGGATGGTCAAATTAGGTCGTGAAAAACTGCTAACGGTCATGAAAAAAGTCATGGAAAGTCATGGAATTTCTTAAGGTCGAAAGAGTACGAACCCTGTCCTAAATATTTTTCATTTTCAGCTGCTAGTGGAGAGGGCGGTGGTTCGGGTGGCCGTATAGCCATTCTCCTCGCTACCCCATACAGATACCGAGGTGTCGTCACTGCCTTGGGCGGAGCAAGTACCAGTTATCCCGGAGGACCAGGCTCCGTATACATAGAGCTTACTGTTGGAGACAAACTCTACAGAATCCTACAGGTTGACTCGAGCAGCAGAGATACATCACTGGAAATTTCTGAGGGGGATGGTCTTTTGTATCACTTCCACGAATTTCGTTTGTTCAAGAAGGGAGCTGTTTCCATTAAGCGGGTAGGTTTCAGGGCGCTCCCCTAATTTCGTACTAACGCTTTTTGCAGATTCACGTGAAGGGTGCTTGAAGAGAAAAAATATGGAAAGAATGTTTGTGCTTAGCAAAAGTTAAATATGATATGCAAGAAAGCGTAAGCGTTTATCTTTCTTATGACTTTAAGACTTTTGTAGACACGTCGTAAAATATACGGAAAACAATCGCACAAAACTATGCGGAAGTGCAAAATAGTTTTTCAAACATTCTTATTCTACTTTTAGTTGCAATACCTTTGACGATTTTTCATCAATTGTGCAAGACTTATTTTGACAATTTGAACTTAGGAGTGCGGTTACCGCGATGCATAATGCATTTTAACACAGATTTGAAAGTGGCTTGAGACTCTGCCAGTATGAATTTGCCGTGCTTCAAGCCTTATCCATATCTACCACCAAATACTTATTGTTTAGAGTTGATGAACTGTCACTACTTAACAACGAATCCAGTGTTAAAGTCTGGACATTTAAGCGGAATGACGCGTGAATTGAACGAATACTGTTTTAATCAAATCCTAGGTGACTGGAAAAGTGGCCGTGCTTTACGTTGACAAAGTGACAGGAGACAAGACAGGAATTATCACCGCAGTGGACAGCACGCGCGTGTTTATCGAAACCCACAGTGTGCGAACCCAAGCTCCCGTTAACTTTGTGGTTAATACCGGCGGTGACCTTTTTCTCCCAGTATTCACCACTCTAGTGGGACTAAGGACGGAGGGAGCTTTGTATGTGGAAGGCAGACTTCACGGTATCGAAAGGTTACGCCTCTACACCGGTGTTCGGTCTGTCGTCACAGACAAAGGCCATACTTCCTGCTTCGGTTGTAATGCTTCATTTGTTGTTCCATATCAAAGTCATTACTGGTTTACAAAGATCAATGTTATGAAAGACGGGACATTTGAAGTGAAAAGTAACTCATTTAATGTTAACACCAAAGCGGTACACTTGCACGTGCATGAGGTTGATCTTGACAACTCGGGACATATTAAGCCAGACGTGGTTAAGATTTACACAAATGTCTTGAGCATCGAATTTGATGCAGGCGTAGATGCCACACAGAGAGGATGGCCACCCGTACAGGGACCTGGTGCGAGTAGGCATTGCTCTCAAAACGTAGCCGGAGCAGGACATGGTGGAGCAGGGGGTGATGGTATATCGAGAAACTGTCACGGTCTGTGTACTGGTACAGGTACGTAGTGTTCGCAGATATCTTTGTATAAGCACAAACACATATTACGATCCATTAAATATCAAACGCTTGATATTGAATTTCTGGTAATCTGAGATTGGCCCTCTACTCAAGGTCTAAAGCCCATATCCTGTTGTTTGTCCATATATGGAAACTGACATTTTTATCACGGAATATTTACCTTCAAAATGGCCGAAAAATCGAGTCGGTTGAATATAAAGTTCGAGATATTTTTTTTCAGTGTTTGGTATTTTATAACACAATTGTTCCTCTCACGCTTGTTGTGTTTGAGCTTATGATAGTCGACTCGGTGCTCTGCACCTCGTCCGCTATATAAAAGCTCATGTCCAACGCGCGTTTGTGCAATAATTGTTAATTGTCCTTGGTGTATATTCTAGAGGGACATGGCCGAAAGTGGGTTTAGGATATTCGTTGTGGATATTTGAGACATCCTATTGGTTTTTACAGGTGGCAACGCGTATGAAGACCCTTGTACTGCCGTACAGGCAGGGAGCGGAGGAGGAGAACAAAATGCAAACGCCGGTGGAGTCATCTACTCATCCACGGAGCAACTGCTTGAACTTGACGGCACCTTGAAGTCGGATGGGGGAGGCGGACACCAGGGGGGAGGGGGTGCTAGCGGTGGAACCATTAACGTAGCGGGACGACATTTTGAAGGGCATGGGAAATTAGTGCTTCGAGGAGGACGTGGAAGCTCTTACTGTCCCAATTGCTGTTCGGGTTGTAGTTGTAGGACACATTATTACGGAGGGGGTGGCGGAGGAGGACATTTGAACCACTTTTCACCCGACCCAATTAGAAGAGACATCTTGCGACACAGAGACTTGACAGGAGGGTCCTCAGCAGGAAGTGATGCCAAAAAAGGACATGTCGGTCGTATATGCACTGGAAACCCGTTGTGTAGCGGGCATGGCAGTTGGTCAACGGAGACAAATTCTTGTACATGCGTGGCGAATTACCATGGTGTAGATTGCAGTTATTACTGCAACCCGACGATCACTTGCTCAGGGCGTGGCCGATGTACTGGGTCAGGTGGTTGTGAATGCCAGCATGGTTATGTAGGATATCGCTGTGAGCACCGTTGTGACTCTACTCTGGACTGCAGCCGTCACGGACGGTGTAGCGTGACAGGTAAGTGTGTATGCGACCCCTGCTACCATGGAGACAAGTGTCAGTACCAGTGCTCGGGTAATGGGACGTGCACCGGGGGTGTTTGCAGGTGCAACTCGTGCTATGTAGGGACATACTGTCAATCAGAGTGCTCTGGTCACGGCAGCTGCACTAACACAACGTGCCTGTGCGAACCCATTTGGAAAGGAACATTCTGCGAGGTACCCAAGTGTCCCAGTGACTGTTCTGGAAATGGAATCTGTAACAGCGCCATTCGAAAGTGCTTCTGTAACCCAGGATGGGCTGGAAATGATTGTAGTACCCCAGACTGTCCAGGGGAGCCAAATTGCTACGGCCGCGGAGAGTGTGTGATAAATGGGTCCACTCCTGTGTGTCGTAATTGCAGCAGCGGTTGGATGGGTGCAGGGTGTGACAAACCGTGCGTTCATGGGACACAAAAACCCATGGATAGTGGTGTGTGTCAATGTGAACCATGTTGGTCGGGCGGGGGCTGTGATGTGCTGTGTATGGGCCGAGGTACGTGCCATAATGGTGCCTGTCTTTGTGATCCCCTGAGCGGTTGGAGGGGGTCCGTGTGTGAAATCCCAGGATGCCCCGGTATTGGTTCGGACTGCAGTGGACATGGGGATTGCAACGGAGCCAACCACGAGTGTACATGTTTCAATGGCTGGACGGGTGTTGGTTGTCATATCCCAGACTGCCCTGGGGCACCAGATTGTTTCAACCGGGGATACTGCAACTCAACCGCAGATCCGCCTGTGTGTCAGAACTGCAGTCGAGGCTGGATGGGTCCAGCTTGTGCCGATCCATGTAAGTTTGGTGAACAGACTCCTATGGACAGCGGTAACTGCACCTGTTGGCCTGGTTACACAGGTGTTGGATGTGACAGTGAGTGCTCCGAACATGGAAAGGTGGTTGGTGGCAAGTGCGAGTGCATAGAAGGATGGCGGGGCGTCCTGTGTGACAACCCAGGCTGCCCAGGTGTTGGGACAGATTGTACTGGTCATGGAGAGTGTAACAGTGCTACTCACGTGTGCACGTGTCGTGAAGGTAAGCTGGCAAATTTGTTATACAATCTGGAGCTCATAGTGTATCGACTGATCAAACGGGATAGTTTCGTCTTTTGTTGATTATAGTAAGTTGCGGTTGAGCGAACTTGGTAAAATCATCCAAGGTAGCTCATAAAAGCTAAAAAACATTGTTCAACATTACAAATGTGGGTAGATGGTGGTCATGTTGTGGAATGACTATTGTCTTAAATAAATATTAATTGAGCTAGGCCAAAACTACTTGCATGACAAAAATCAAGTTTTTACGTGTAATTTCTAAGGAAATCTTTAGGGGGAAAAGTTAACCCCTCCTGTCCATTTACGTTATAATTAAGGGTTTGTCCATTCGAGAGATATGTAACCTAAAGCTGGTCTTTGAAATGTTTTGTATTAACGTAACTGTATGATTCAATACCTTCTGTGGCTTACTGCTTCTATCTTAAGTGTCCTTGTTTGATATTTATTTCAGGTACTAGGCTCACCGTTTTTGTTGCTTTGAGCAAGTTGTTTGGATAAATTTTCGAGACAAACGTTTACGTCGAAAGTATGACCGTGAAATCTGACACTAACACTTACAGAAAATGTAGCCAATATTTTTTTACAAACTGGACAAACAGTGCTATGATAGGGTCACGAATTGACATCTTGTTGTAATGCTTTTTTTAAGGCTGGACTGGGAAAGGCTGTGAAATTCCTGATTGCCCCGGCTCACCAGACTGTTTTGGGCGTGGCTCATGTAACAGCACAGCGGATCCACCCAGGTGTCTCAACTGCACAGCCGGCTGGATGGGCCCAGCGTGTAACAGTCCCTGTGTCCACGGGAAACAGATACCTATGGACAGCGGCAACTGTGTGTGCGACCCAGGCTTTGTGGGTGTGGGCTGTGACAGCGAATGTTCGGAGCATGGAAAAGTTGTAAATGGAAAGTGCGATTGTGTGAGAGGATGGCGCGGGACATACTGTGAAAACCCCGGCTGTCCGGGAATTGGAGAGGACTGCAGCGGACATGGAGAGTGTAACAGTGCCACACATTTCTGTGTGTGTGATAACGGATGGACTGGAGATGGCTGTGAAACGCCCGACTGTCCGGGAAACCCCGACTGCTCAAACCGAGGTGCGACCTTTAATAATTTTGATGTACAAAAAACCGCAATACCTTTTTCAGTTCTCTCTGTTTGACATAAAACATATTTTAGCATTTCTAAATATTAAAATATTTCTGCACGTCATTGTAAGTTATAACGTCAAATGTTGTCTCTAGTTTACCTTAATGCAAGCGTCACCAGTCAGTAAAGAACTTTAAAGTTTCTGTTTCTACGCTTTTTGTTGCGATCGGCGAGAACGAATCATGCCATTTTAAATATATACCGTCTGGCCTTATGTGACCGTGCAAGGTGTTTCAACAATTTCATTGGATCAGTAAATGACAAAAAAAAATACATTATCATAATCCCTTATGTTTGTGTTGGTGTCTTTTCGCTAAAATTCCGAGAACTGAGTGTTCTAACCAAACCCGGACCGTTTTGCTGGCGAAACCTTATCTCCCAAATGTAACGCAATTTTTTCGTATTGTAACGCAAATTTTGCCCGTAAATGTAAAATCACTAACCCCAAGTATTTTTGTCTCCCGAAAATTGTAATGCAAGTGTTACACCGATCGTCAAACACCTTCTCATTGTTATTGTAATGCATACGTACGTCAACGTACAATAACGCCAGTTATCTCCCTCAGGTCATTGCAACGCAAGCTTCACTCCTCCCCAATGTACAAACTGTATAAAGGGTTGGATGGGCGCTTCGTGTGACGAACCTTGTACGAACGGGACCCAGGTGCCAATGGACAGTGGTAACTGCGTTTGTGATCCTTGCTTCACTGGCAAAGGTACATTTAGTGATACTAAAGGCCAGTTTATTTGTGCCATACCACATACCTTATTCAAACATGGCGGCTGTTTTGATATTCTTTTGTCTGTGTTTAAATCAGCCAAACTAGACTCGTTCTTTAGTCAAAAAATGAAAAGAACATATTAGCTTGAGCGAGGCTAGTTGGGTTTATTTTAATACAGAAAAAGAATATTAAAATAGCCGCCATTCTTGAACAGGGTCTAGTACATATGTTTTTATACTTGATTGTTAAATTGAACCAAAACACCGCTTCTCCAGGATGTCTGAGTGTTTATCTATATGATTACCCTTTAGTGCACATGTGACTCCATGTTGTTCCTAATCATCTCATGTTTCCCAGTAGGCACAGTAGCTTACGCAGCTAACAGAGGGGATTGTTGGTGGCGGTTTCTTATCTGAGTCAGCGACTCTTTCTTTGATTCTTTTCTAGAGGTGGTTTGGCTTCTAACACTTCAATTAAAATATTTTAAAGGTTGTAACGTGGAATGCTACGCGCATGGAAAATGCACCAATGGAAAGTGTGAATGTGACGAACTTGCCGGCTGGCGTGGTTCCCTATGTGAAGTTCCCGGATGTCCAGGGTTTGGCAAAGATTGCACTGGTCACGGGCAGTGTGACAGCACAAAGAAGAAATGCATCTGCGATCCTGGTCAGTAATAAGCGAATCTTCGCTGATGTAATTGTTTACATTTTTTGAAATTAAAACAAATCGAATTCGAATTTCTAAATTAGCAGAGTCAGCAGGATGAAAGACTAAGGTATAGTTAGTACTAGATGAACGAGTTTGAGAATGATACGATACGCCTAGTACTTTTTGAGTAACGAGTTTTTGATATGTTTCTGAATCACTATCGCATCATAGAATGTGTGGCCGCATCATAATGATCTAAAATGTTTTGGAGTGCTTCAGTTTTTCTATGAATCACCAAAAGCTCACTATTCAACTTTTTTTTCACTGAAGCATTAAGTAGTAGCATTAGTTCATTATTTAATTTGTGTGCAACCTCAGGTAAAATGGTGTTGTTAAATTATATCTGAAACAGGTAAAATGATAACACAAAGTGGTTGTTTTCGCTGATCTGTGGTGGTTGAACATTGTCTAAAATTATTGCCTCTCGGGTCAAAAGACCTGTAGCGACATCCTAATGTATGCCAACTATAATTCTAAAACACACCACTACAGCACTTAGACAATACTAAACGTCACGTCAGCATTAGTGTCATTTTCTGTCACTGCTCTCTATAGGAGAATCTTTTATTTACATTTTCCCCCATTAGCACAGAAAAGGAAAAAATTAACTCCAAGGTTCAATAGACCATCCCAGAATTATTTTTCACCAAACATTTTCAGTGACATGTATGTAAGTTTTTACGAGAATTGAGTGTTTAAAAGCGTTAAAATTCGTAGAGATATACTTGGCTGGGTGGTGATAAACTTTGCCACCAAACGATACTTTATACGCCAAGTTTAGTGAATATTCTTAATTTCTTTAAAATATCCTTCTTCGTCTTCATTGCTTGATTGATAGGTTGGACAGGTGTTGGCTGCCATGAACCCGACTGCCCAGGGACACCTAACTGTTTTGGCCGTGGAGTCTGTAACACGACGGTCGGTGCCACTCCACAATGCACGGACTGTGTAACAGGGTGGATGGGCCCTGCCTGCAATGACCGATGTTTGCACGGTCACCCTGAAAACGGCGTTTGCAAATGCAACCCTTGCTTTACCGGAAGTGGATGCGAGAGCGAATGTTCAGGCAGTGGTGAATGTGTGAATGGCAAATGTCAATGTGCACAGGATCCGGGGAATGCGCACGTGGGAGAGTATTGCGAATTGCCCGGGTGTCCCGGGTTGGACGGCAACTGTAATGGCAATGGATTCTGTAATCTTCCGAATCAGAGATGCGAGTGTTACCCGGGTTGGGCGGGAGATGACTGCGCTCGGCCTGACTGTCCGGGCTCTCCGCCTTGTTCGGGACACGGAGAATGCAGCAATGAAATCCCAAGACGGTGCAACTGTGATAAGAAATGGGCAGGTGAGTGAAACACCTCTCTAGCGTGTTAGTACGGACGCTTCTTTAACATGGACACCTTTATACTGCTTTCACGTCATAACTCAGACACTTTTGCTAGAGACATGTATGATACGACATTTTAGAATCCAGACTCCAGACACCTTTGCTATTTGGACACGTCAATGCTATTCACCCTTCTTTAATATTGACACGTTCAAAAACAGACTTCTCTACGATTTTGTTTCCTTTATTATATGGACAGCTTGATAGTACAGGACTTCGTACTGTAAGGCCTGGGTGCCCGTGTTCACGAAACCTCTTAGCTCTACAAGAATAACGTAACGATAGATAACGAGAGATATTTCTATTTACAGGTGAAACTTGTGAAATCCCTTGTGTGTTCGGCACAAACTACGGCAACTCCTCAGGCTGTTTGTGTCATTCCTGTTACTCCGGCACAGGGTGCGACCTTGAGTGCTCGGGAAACGGCAGATGCGTTAACGGAAAATGCGAGTGTCACATCGCAGATGGCTACAAGGGAAAGGTACTCTACAACTGTGAAGCTCTTTCCATTCCTTGTTAATGTCTTTACTAGTTAAATGTCCCGTAACTGCCATAAGTGACAGTCATACATGTACAAACACCCTAGCTAGTACATTCTGCTGTTGTTCGTACGTACTGACAAACACCCTAGTATTTTCTACCTTTGGTCTTACCTACTGACAAATACCTTAGTACCTTATGCTTTTGGTCTTACGTACTAGCTGATAAACACCCTTCCACCTTCTACCATTGATCTTACGTACTGCCAAACACCCAAGTACCTTCTATTTTTGGTCTCGCGTACTGACAAACACCCTTGTATATTCTACTTTTGATCTTACGTACTGACAAACACCTCAGGACCCACTACCTTCCACACCATTTGGCGTGACATATTGACAAACAATTTAGAACCTCTGCTTTTAAAAAAAAGGTCGTGCTGTTAGTGAGGTTTGTGTGAACTCTTTAACCAGGACTCCACACAATAATAAATTTCACACTTATAAAATACATGCAAGGGCAACTGTTGCCCCGGAGGCCTTGATAAATGGCTATGCAAATTGCAGTGTTAAATGTTTTATCAAATTGATCCCAGGGCGATGAAACCTAACTGGTTAGCTAATGTTTGCAGGTATGCCATATTCCAAGTTGCCCTGGCTGGCCTTTAGACTGTAATGGTCACGGAACGTGTAATAAGGCTACACTGAAATGTCAGTGTGACCCGGCATGGACTGGGCCCTGGTGTGGAGTACCAGATTGTCCAGGGACACCAGATTGTAACCAGGTACTGTTGTTACATTTCATATTTGACTACGTTTTTGACACCAAATGCCAAGACAACAACAAAGTGATCCCTTCTTTTAAACAAATCTATCAAAAACCAGATTCAATTCTATATTTTTTGTTTTGCGTGATACTACTAAAATTAAAAGATCATATAGTTCAATGACAGTCTTGGCAAAGTAAAGGTGAAACTTGCTCAACTGTTCTTTTATTACACTGCGCTGGTAAATCAAATCTCAAAATGTTTATACGCTGACAAAACTTATTGGGTGGGGGAGGGGGGTGGGGGTCTCGAGCATCCCTCCTTGCGCAGTGGTAAGCCTTGTTTTACCGCTTATTCTTTCCTACGCCCTGAACAGAAATATCAAAACATGTTTTAATCATTTCCCGTTGTCTCTCAGCGTGGCACCTGCCATCCCCCAGCGGTACAAAGCGACTCTCCCAAGTGCAACTGTTCTGATGGGTGGATGGGAGCAGCGTGCGAGCTACCCTGTAAACACGGTAAACCAACAACCGACCACACCTGTGTTTGTCAACCATGCTATAATGGCGGTGCCTGTGATATGCTCTGCTCAAACCACAGCAACACCTGTGTCGATGGCAAGTGCGATTGCGGATTTGACGGATGGCGAGGCACGTTTTGTCAAAGGAAGGGGTGTCCCGGATACCAGAGAGATTGCTCTGGTCATGGCAGGTGTTTGAGTGCTTCACAAACATGTATATGTGAAGCAGGTTGGAGTGGTAAGTACGTTAATGACTGAAGTGAGCGCGACTCTTGTGACTTAATGAGTAGAAATGCAGCATAATGAATATAGAGAAATTCACTTTTTGCTGGTTTCGGTTCATTTTTTTTCTCTTGTCATTTAGACAATGTGGTTTTAAAATTTGAATAAAAAATGTTGTCGCATTTTGGAAATAATTTCAACATTGCGAATAAACTCAGAAGAAGACTCGTTATATAAAAAGTGACAGCAGTTAACACTTCTTAGACTTTTTCAGTAAGCATTTTTCTCGACTAGTTTCAAACATTTCCTTTCACACTAGCAATTTTAGACGCAATTTTTGTCCCGGTTTCAATTGCAATTTTTCTCGCCGCCACGTGTATCAAGTTTCGAGATTGTGCGAAACCTTGCAAATTTCCTGGCACTCAAATTCAAGAAATTTGCAGGTACTTTACATGTATTTTTGGACGTAACAGCGCGAGTGCACGAAATATCGAAGTGGTAATCGCGACAAAACTTGCGGCAAAAATTGCTAGTGTAAACTTGCCTTTACACATTGTTAACTAAAAGTTGAGTTAATTACTTTGATTGTTAATTACTTTCAAATTTTATCAGAACATTTCGAAACAGTTTAGCCAATCTGGGTTCTTCTCTGTGTTAAATGTAATACTTATGAAAATATTTACCAAGCAACGGGCAAAACTATCTTCTTCTACTACTAAACCACTGTAAAAACCGTATTTCTTTTTAAGGAATTGGCTGCGAACAAACAGACTGTCCCGGCGATCCCGACTGTAATAACCGCGGCAAGTGCATACCAGCCGAAGTACCTTACTGTGGCAGCTGTCAGCGGGGCTGGGTGGGTCGCGCATGCGAAATTCCTTGTCAGAATGGCACCCAGAATAAAGTAAACCCTGATGTGTGTGACTGTGATCCATGCTATAGTGGAGTGAACTGCGACGCCTTATGCTCGGGACGCGACAACGCTACGTGCTCCAACGGCGAATGCGTGTGCGGTTTCGAAGGCTGGCGAGGAAAGTTCTGTGAGAAAAAGGGCTGTCCAGGATTGTACAATAAAGATTGTTCAGGCCGTGGGACTTGCAATAGTGCAACGCAGACCTGCGCTTGTAACCCAGGGTGGACAGGCAGGGGATGTGAACAAGCTCACTGCCCAGGAATCCCAGAGTGCAGTGGGCACGGTAACTGCACGGTTCTCCCTGGTGATAGAGTTTTATGCAGGTGTACTGCTGGTTGGATGGGCACAGCTTGTGAAACCAAATGTGTCCATGGTACTCCTCGACTGTCTTCAGACTCCAGCTATATTTTCTGCGACTGTGATAACTGCTACAGCGGTATCACCTGTGAATTGGAATGTTCTGGGAAAGGTAGATGTTCAAACGGCACCTGCGATTGTGGTTTTGAAGGGTGGAGAGGGAAAACGTGTGAGAACAAAGGATGTCCGGGGTGGGGCAGTGACTGCAGTGGCCATGGTACGTGTATTGCAGCTCTCGGCCATTGTTACTGTCGACCTGGTTGGACTGGCCGCGGCTGTGAGATCCCTCAGTGTCCAGGAGGGGGAAACTGTAGCGGGCATGGAGTGTGTGACGGTGTCAATCACGACCCCCCTGTCTGCATTTCGTGCGACCCTGGGTACAAAGGCTCTGGCTGTGAGCAGCGCTGTTTCAATGGAACTGTTGTTAGACAAGACAGCGGTGATGTTTGTCAGTGCGATACTTGTTTCACTGGTGTAGACTGTAGTAAAGAGTGCGATGGTCGTGGACTCTGTCAGGGGGGACAGTGCTCTTGTCAAAAGGGTTGGAGAGGAGATAAATGTGAAACAGTGGGGTGTCCAGGCGTTGGCACGGATTGCAGCGGTCACGGTAACTGCCTAACTGTCAATCAGGAGTGTGATTGCTTCAGAGGATGGAAAGGTAAGCATTACCGGGCCTAAACTTTAAACTATTACGTGTTGTTGTACTACGAGATACCCATTCGTACTGCTATAGTTAAGACACGGAACAGCTCGACAAGGTCTATCAGAGCTCCATTGCCGAGAACAAACAACTAAACACACAAGAAGTGCTTAGACTAACTCAAAAAATAATCTTTATCACTAATAAAAAGTGATGAGTAGCAACGGTGTTCAGAATTAACAAGAAAGAGAACTTAGTTGCGAGTTAAAGGTTAGACTTAATTAGAGAAGACTAGACAAAAACCAGTCCAGACAAGATTAGATACTGATTATATCAGGGATCCCGTCAGTATGTTTCAATCAAGAGTAATGTACACTAGTTCATATCTAATTAGAAGAACTATTAAAAAGTGACGATTGGATTGGTCTTATGTCTATTAAGGTGAAGGATGCCAAACTCCTGACTGTCCTGGCACTCCCGACTGTAATGCAAAGGGGACTTGCTTTGGAGGAGTAAACCCCCCGATCTGTGTTAACTGCACCAACAACACCATGGGGCCGGCCTGTGACCTCCCCTGTATCCATGGTTACGAATTTCCTCCCCGTAGTTCTATCTGCAAGTGTGAAGGATGCTATCACGGGCTTGCTTGTGACCTTGAGTGCTCTAGACATGGCAAGTGTGTCGACGGGAGGTGCCAGTGTGTTCAGGGATGGAAAGGAGACTTTTGCCAGGTAAACAACAATCACTACGAGATGGTCAGACTGAATTGCCTCGAGTTACCAGTTTCTAAGAAAGACTTTAAAAAGATAGTCAATTACAAGTAATGTGTCGAAGTCAGAATGCACCAGAACCTGATCTTTGTTCACGCCGCAAGTAATAGGGTAGGCGGTAATTATGCACCAGCACTTGACTATTTTTACGAGTTTAGACTGAATGTTTAGACTGTGTATATATACTTGATAGTATCGCACAATATTTGACGCTCGCTCAATAACTCGCTATTTTGAAAATTACATTTATGTTATTACTGTTAATTTTGTCATGAAGTTATTGCTACGTGTGTTGTGCAAGGCATTGTAAACCTTTTTTTTTTGCGATCTGTACTCATAAAATTGTAGTTCTTTTCGTTGAAACACTGGTAGTTCTTGTTATTAAAAATCTGTGTCTATATATAAATCTATAAAAATTGAAGCTTTAATTTCACTGATTCTCAGCCTCGTCAGGCAATAGCCGTCGTCTCGTAAAAAATTTAAAGACGAGTCTATAATGTGTTGCTAAACACATGTAGCATTATCGAACTCTTTATTGCCTCGACAAATACAATGTCTGAAGAATATAAAACTATTGCCATGCCAAGTTTATGAGGTATATTTTAACAATTCTTTTCACACTTCAAAATGTAGTCACTAGATTGTCCAGGTGAGCCCGACTGCCTCAATCGTGGGTCCTGTGTCGAGTCTCCATCGCCAACAGTGGCTACTTGTCTGTGTAATCAAGGATTTGATGGTCCCGATTGCAGTAGCCTCGTATGTCCCGGCCAACCAATGTGCAGTAACAGAGGAAAGTGTGTATTGGTAAACGGTGTACCAGCCTGTCAGTGCAACCATGGCTTTGATGGAAGTTCCTGCGAGAAATGTCTGCCGCGCTTCACTGGCGCCGACTGTGAAAGGTAACATTTTGTGAATTAAGCATAGCTTTTATTAAATGAGAGCATATGCTGTGAAAATGAAGCATTCACAGCATTTTCGAAATCGTACATCATATGTTTGGGGATTAGGTAAACAATCGTTGTTCTGTCGTTTTCATTTTCATGGTGTATTAATTTGTGTTACATGTTATAGGTGCATAGCTAATTATGTGGGATGGAAAGTTGGTTGCAACGTGTACTGTGTCCATGGCAACGGCACAGGGCCGAACCTGGCTCACTGTGAGTGTCACGACGACAGCTCGTTAGGTCACTGGAATGGAAGCAGTTGCGACCGCTGTACAGAAGGATGGGCCTTACCAACGTGTACCAGTTGTGACGCTGCACATGTTGGAGCGAACTGCGACATCGACTGTGTCACTGCGCATGGGCAGTATCGAGACTCGCGTGATGGGGACCGGGGAACAGAGCCCGTGGAACCGATTCTAAACTGTCTTTCACGTGATGATGATGGCAGCACGCGTGCTTGGTTCGGATACAACAACAAGAACCCTCACAATGTGTACTTGAATGTCGGCCCTGATAACCGCTTTACGCGACCTTATCTGGAGCTGACGCCAGGAGGAGGATCGGGGTTCATTAGAAAGGCCAACAGTAACGACAACTCAAACGACAACCTTGTCCCATTAGCATCGACGAATTATGGTCAACCTACAAAGTTTGAACCTCGGCAACACAACAAAGTCTTCAGTGTCAAGTATGTTTGGTAGAATGTTCGAGGTCTTGTTTAGTATGGCAATTATAAGATACACTGCAGTGTATACTAAAAATAGCTCATGTTATAAACCGATTTGTAAGTCCTCTACGCCATAGGGCAACAAAAGAGAAGTTTAGTTAGGGTAAATATTCGGAGCTATTCTAAAAAATTTTTGCTTTCTTATGAGACTTTTAATTCCTTTAAGAACTAAACGGAATTGAATACGTTTTTCCTGTACTTGTACAGTTCATACCTGTTCAGCGATAATCTCCAAACAACTTATTAAAACTGAAGTGGTAAACTTGATCTAACTAACGGATTTCTAGGTGATTCCTGAATATAGGCTTGATGATCCCTAGTCATTAATGTGGCTGTTGTCTTTTCCTACAATTGTTTGAGATGTCAAATATTCCGTGTTTGTAGACTCGATGATACCCAGCCGTTAGCGTGGCTATTGTCTTACCCTGCCTCCAACAAGCGGATGGTTGCTGTGGTATCACCTTCCATGCTTAACTCAAAACCTTGCTCAGATATTGGTGAACCAGTACAAAATGTGAGTTTTGTTATTTTAGTTTCAAAGTAGCAGTAGTTATTTGCAGAACCCAGAGTCAGATCATTGCACACGTGATAACTTCCCACAAAATAAAATCGCTACAAAGATTGGCAGAAAAGTTGTACTTATATGTTTTTTGCACATTGTGGGACCACCGTTCAAAGATTATTTTTTGAGTTGGTCGTTTGGGATTTGAAATCAGCAAAACGTTTTTTGCTTACAATTACACCTGTAACTAGCAACGTGCGACTGTAAGGGTAAAATATCACCGTCTCGTAAACACGAGAGAAAAACAGCTGTTCTATCATGTATTGATAAAACAGATATTCTATCATATGCATGTATTGCAAAATTTTGGAGTAAAATTTTGCCAACTTTAAGTTTGTGTTTTCTTGCAGTAAAGATCTACTTTTTATACACCTACGTTATAGAACAAATTACAATTTCAGCGAATGGATTACCTTTTATTGCATTTATGGTGTGTTCAGTATTGAACTTGTATGGTTAATATTGCTTTTATGATTGACACAGAGGAAATACACATTCCAGATTAACAGCTTAAAATTGTTGAAACTGATCTATGTTAAAAACTATAGGGCTATTAAAATGTTAATTTAAAAGCGTAAACGTTTTGTAGAGGTTTTCGAATTTTCGATTCGTTTACTCTGAATCTTCTTCGGGGGACAATTCTAAAGATTTAGAGCAAACAAATCGAAAACTCGGAAACTTTTACAAACCTTTTATGCTTTTAACAACATTTTTATAACCGTATAGTTTTAACATAGATCAGTTACAACACTTTTAAGCTTTTAACCATGACCACTGATCGCCTTGGAGCAATACATTCCAGAACTTTACTTTCGTTTAAGTATTATTTTGACATTATAAACAACTTTGTAGTAGCTCAAAGAGAAAATACCTTACACTGGATTATGTTACTTTACATTGCATTAACAGTATTACACAAACCTCAAAGTGATACTGTGTCAACATACCTTTTGTTATGATGTTTTAACAGTTTGTTGTTATTTGTAACATCTTGTAAAATACTGCTTTTTGCTTTTTAATAGAATACTGCATACCACAAAAAATGCGAGTGTAAAGAGGGGTACTGGGGAAGTGCTTGTACAAACGAATGCCCTGGAGGATCTCTTTCCCCGTGTTACAACAATGGCGCGTGTAACAAGACAACTGGTCAGTGTAGCTGCTTTCCAAACTGGCGAGGGGACAAAAATTGCCAAATGTGTTCACCGGGCTGGGTTGGCTCCGATTGTTCAGTGTTACTTCACACCTCCAACAACAGAACTGCTGGGGCATTCGGACATGGTCACTTTGTATCCATTGACGGAATGATGTACCGTTTTCTCGGGAACGGAGAGTATCATTTGCTAAAAAGTGTAGAGATGAAGTTCGAAATGCAAGTGAGAATGGTGTCCTGCTATTCGTCTAGTGCATGCTTCAACGCAGTAGCTGTGAAAATTGGAAGTGCGGTTCTGATGCTGCACGCCAGATTTGCAACTGACGAGGAGCCAGTTGTAACACTAAACGGCAAACAGGTGTTCGATCTTACCTTTGGCGTTGGACCAGCCGAGTACAATTTCATCTTGAATCGAATTTCTCGTTTGCGTTTCACGTTGGAGTCTTCGTTTGGAGTGTACCTGAGTGTGAGAATGTACGATAGATACATAGATCTTCACATGAATGTTAAAAACACATCTTATTGCACCAGCAGCGTTGGTCTATGGGGTAACTGTAATGGCGACGTGTTTGACGATTTCACTTCCCAACATGGAAACATTGTAACAAAAACAAACATTTCCCAATCCTATCTGCATGACATTTATGCCGTCGCCTGGAAAGTTCAAGCGCAGGACAGCTTGTTTGTGTACGATCTCAATTCATATCACGAGAAGAGAACAAACTACGGAGGTGGATACGCATTGTTTTTTAACAACACCGGTGCTCAGACCGGAGAAATTTACAGCTTTTCCTCATCTGACATTGCCATTGAGTTTATGTTGCGTTTACAGAGCCCTGCTGGAACAATAATTTCGTATACAACAACAGAAACATTTGCCGTCACCTACTCCGGGACCGTCAAACTCCATTACGCAGATACGGTTTTGGATACACTTGCTGTTCTAGAAATTGGAAATTGGAACCAAATTACTTTGATTTGGTCAAAGTCAACTAAGATTCTTCAGTATTATCAGATAGATTCAGAACGCCGAGTGCAGAGTCGAAATTTTCCTGTTGCTGCAGACGTGAACATGTTCGAACCTGGCGGTGTTTTGGCAATTGGTTTCTGGAGGCCTTCGCCTACTGGCCGTGGTAAACCTCCATTACAATCGTTTGTCGGTGAGATCGATGAGCTGAGAATATGGAATAAGAAGCTTGATCCTTTTGCAGTATCTGCCAACTTCAAAAGAAATGTCGATTGCAAAGCAAAATCTCTCGCAAGTTTGTGGAAATTTAATGAAGGAGAGGGAGGTGTTGCCCACGATTGTGTCACAACAGCACACATACTACTGCCATCCTCCATCTGGCGTGCCCCATTGTGGGTGTTCTCAACAGCAGATATCCCCCAATTCGCATCAGCTGTTTCCACAGTATATGAATACAAATTCGAAGGAAAAATGACTCGAAAATTTGCAGAACAAAAATGCAGCAGCTTGGTGTTTAGCTCCAAACTTACTTACTGTTCCGTTGTAAACTACGCTGTGTTGACGTATTATTACACTTCGTGTGTGATGGCCGTGACAAGAACAGGTTCAGTTAACCAGAGCTATTGGACACTAATGTCAATTGCCGACTACTGTCAATCAATAACTTTGTCAAGCAACTGGATAGCAAGGCCCCTGTGTAATTCTGTCTCAAGCACAAACTTTCCTAACTGGGTTGGTAGTGACTGTCAAATCGAATGCAAGTTCGGTACTTTGAGTGGATCCAACTTAAGGAGTTGCAAGTGTATGGTAGGGTTTTATGGCAACTCTTGTGGTGAAGAATGTCCAGGAGGGTACAAGTACCCGTGTAACGGTCTTTCGACTTGTGAGCCAACAACAGGAACGTGTATGTGCCCCCTGAATGCTAATGCATCAGCTGATTGTAGTAGTTGCTCACCTGGATGGACTGGAAAGGACTGTGCCGTGGCCACGGCCCAAGCTACAAACACATCGTACGTGCCATACTGTCAAGCCTATGGGGCTGCTCATTATACAACATTCGACGGTGCTAGTTACAACTTTGGCACTTATGGAGAATTTTTTGTACTAAACGCAGCTACCGTTGCTGTACAAGTGCGTCAGATTCCGTGTATGAGTAAAGCTTTCTGTATTTCATCAATAGCCATAAGGGCTGGAGGTGCCAATGTGACTGTTCGTGCGCCATTCACTTCAAATGGAAAACCGTTTGTTTGGGTTAACAAGCAACGAACGGAAGTCACTCAGATCAAGCTAAGTGGAGGTTTTATGTTTTGGAAAGTTGCGCCGAATACCTTTGAAGTAACCAATAACAAGACAATGGGTAGTGGACTGACCTCCTTAAGAATCAAGCGTTGGAAGCGATATCTCTCCTTTGAACTTGTAGTTGACCCATCACTCTGTGAAACAGCTTCAGGAATCTGTGCATCTTGCGACAGAAACATGACCAACGATTTTACAAACTCATCTGCAGGGAAGCCTTTATGGGGCTCGAAAATAACACAGAAAACCATCATCAAGCTCTTCAGTGCCATGTATAGTGTATCATTGACCGACTCTTTGTTCATCTTCACAATCACAAGCTACAAAGAGAGAAGGGACATCACCTCCAGTGGATATCAACTAGCTTTTAACGGCACCTACACCGAACCCTTTGAAGTACCAATTTCAAAGGACACTGACCTTACGATACAGTTCTTTGTTAAGTCTCAAGCGGTTGGTGGCACTATCATATCTTACGCTGCTGCCGGCACTTTTGCAATTGTGAATGACAAAACGATAAAGATCTACATCGCAAATAGTGTATACGACACTAAAGTGTCTATATCATTCAATGTTTGGTACCAGGTGACTGTGGTTTACTGGCGTGAAAGAGGTGTGCTTATCTATCATCACCTCGATGACAATGGGGTGTTGGTAACACGCAAATATTTCGTTGGAAACAGAATTCTGGCTCCTGGTGGAACACTGATGATTGGACGTTGGCACAATACACCAGTAGAAGGTGTACCGCTGCGCTCATTTGTTGGAAGTGTTGATGAACTGCGAGTATGGAGAAAGGCCCTGATATCCGTTGCGGTAATACAAAGCTTCTCCCTGGTGATAAACACAAAAGTCGATATCTTGACATCAATGTGGCTTTTTGACGAAGGCGAAGGAAGAGTTATACACAATGTCGTGGTTCCCCAGTCAAATATCTATCTGAGAAGTGCTACTTTACAAAGACCATTGTGGCAGTTTTCTTACGCTAGAGCCAGTACTCCAACAATCGTTACCAGTCTTGAAATCAGATATACAAATTTGACTCTTCAGCTCCAAGCTCAACGCCTGTGTTTCTCCCTTATCTATGATGTACGGCTTGAAAGTAGGTGTGGACGGTATCTAAGCAAAGCACAGCTTCAGTTCTACTTTCGAACCTGTCTTCATGACATCAATTTATCAGGTGACCTTGACGCTGCCTATATCGTAGTGACTATGTATGCAGATTATTGCCAGAGCCTTCTACGGCTCACATTATCGCCTGCTCAGTACCTATGCCATCAGCTTCCGAGCTCTTTCTCAACGCCTTGGATTGGAGCAAATTGTAACATTCGCTGTGTTTTCGGTCATGAGAACAAAAAGAACAGTAGTGTCTGTGTGTGTGAGAATGGCTATTGGGGTAAAGACTGTTCCAGCGTATGTCCAGGTGGAGCAGTTCGCCCCTGCAACAATCAAGGAAAGTGCGATGTTACATCAGGATCGTGTGACTGTGAAATTAACTGGAATGGTGACAGTGCTTGCGGATCGTGTACGGTTGGTTGGACTGGGCCACATTGCTCAGTCGCAGTTACAGGAGGTCATGTGCCGACCTGTTCTGCTTTTAGTGCTGGCCATTTTTCAAGTTTTGATGGAGCACACTACAGCTTTTTCGGAACTGGTGAATTCAGACTTGTCCACAACGGAAATTTTAAGGCACAGCTTAGACAAATACCTTGCGCTAATGGAAAATCGAGATGTATCAATGCGTTAGCTTTCATGTTCAAGTCATCATGGCGTGTCGTTTTCCATGCACCGTATATAGAAGCAGAGCGGCCAGTAATATGGGTAAATGGGGCCATTGCTAGTTTTGCGTCAACGAAGTACCAAATAAGCGGAGAGGTATCCTTGGAGCAGCGCTCTTCCACAGTTTATGCCATTATAGACCCTGCCGTTGGAATAGATATAAGATTACGGGTTATTGGCAGACGGTTAACTTTTGAGGGGACGCTACCACAATCGCTATGCAGTGGTACTTCGGCTGCGTGTGGAAACTGTGATGGCAATCTAGAAAACGACCTGAACGTAACTACGAGTGTATCACTTGAAAAGATGTGGAAGGTTAAACCTGAGGAGAGTTTGTTCGTATACAATTATGGGCAATATAACGAGGAGCCTGTGCCGACTGGTGGAGAATACGGCTTACACTTCAAAGGTGTGGGTGTGTCTACAGATCTTCTGCCTGACATCTTTAAAGAAAAGTTTGTGACTATAGAACTTCTTTTCAGAACCAGCACTGGAAATGGAGGTGGGGGTGTTTTGTTTACTTACAGTAAGGCGACGGCATTCACTTTGTTTATCCAGGGTACTCTCAAAATTCGTGTTGGAGCTGTAGTTTATGATTCGGGACTTAACCCTGAGTTCGATAACTGGAATAAGATAACAGTAGTCTACAACCGTGAAACAGGAGTTTTGAACTGTTATCACATCAATTCCCAAGGAGTTATGCATGTAAAGTCAATCAAGATTGTAACTGGTCTATTTTCAAAGTATGGAACAATTGCTATTGGCCAGTGGGTCCCAGGTTCCGATGACAAAGCAGTTGTGAGTTTGAAAGGATTCGTGGGACACATCGACGAAATACATATATGGACAAGAGACTTTCATCTAGATGAAGTACGGTCAAACTGGCGTATAAACGTACAGAGTTTCAGCCGGCATTTGGCAATCTTGTGGAAGTTTAACGAAGGTGAAGGTACAGTGGTACACGATTTGGTCTCACACGTGCATTTGTATATTCCACTAGTGGATGGTGCACCGGTTTGGATTTTCAGTTATGCTACCCTTGACATTCTTCCCATGAGTAACATCGTCTCTTTCCAAAACACCACTTTAGAGCCACTCGCCAAACAATGGTGCGATGAACACATTGTCAAATCCTCTCTTTCCAAAAGCTGTGTGGCCATGGGTAGTGGAAGTAGTCATTATTACTACAGAGCCTGTCTGAGGGTGATTGCATCTTACAACTCGCTTTTCGTTGGCATAGAGGTGGTAATTGCGTACGCAGATACCTGTGAAATGTCGCTGAATTTGACTTGGTGGCCAGCAAAGTTGATGTGCAACTACCCTATTTTCAAGAACTCGCGTTTGATGATGTGGTCCGGATCGATGTGCAATGTGCCGTGTGTATATGGATACAAACAATTGGGTCCAGTCAGCAGGTGTGTGTGTGATCAAGGTTTTTGGGACAGCTCCTGTTCACGTGTTTGTGTAGGAGGACCTGGGCCTAACGCTTGTTATCGTCACGGCAGTTGTGCGTCGGACAGTGGAGTCTGCATTTGTCAACCACGGTGGCATGGCACTTATAGTTGCTCTCGTTGCACCCAGGGGTACACTGGTAAAGACTGCTCTGTGGGGATTTCAGTAAATCTTTCTCCAACACCGTCAAACAAAGGAGTAAAGGTTGCATCTGTATCAGGAAACGGCCACTATGTTGCACTCGATGGAACCAAGATTAATTTCAGGGGAGCCGGCGAGTTTACCGCATTTGTGTCTGCACGTCTTGGGGTCACTGTTCAACTTCGCCAAGTACCTATTGGCGGACGCTCTCGCCTACGATGTGGCGCTATTCGCGTTGGTTCTAATGTGATTACTATTCATAGCAGCATCGGTAGGAGCA
Source organism: Parazoanthus swiftii (assembly GCA_025403585.1). Lineage (NCBI taxonomy): Eukaryota > Metazoa > Cnidaria > Anthozoa > Zoantharia > Parazoanthidae > Parazoanthus > Parazoanthus swiftii. Next base: position 25,037 of record JAOBYE010377756.1, read on the forward strand.
GCCAAGTCCTTGTAACGTATAACGGTGTTCAAGTAAGCACCAAAGCAGTTGTTGGAATTGCGGGAACTGGATTCGAGTACAGGAAAATTTCCCACGAAACGTATGGAATCTTTGGCCCAGGAAACTTTCGACTGTACTTTTACCATCAATCTGTATATCTAGATGTAATTTTCTCCCTTGATCATTCGCTTTGCCAAGACAGCTGCGGATTTTTAGGGAGCTGTAAAGCAAATACCAAAGCAACAAATGCAAGTCTGCAATCTAACTGCAGCTCCGAGGGGTTACTTAACACCTTCAACGAGTCCGAGATTACACAAACAGATATTGATGATTATATCAACCGCTGGCTTGTACCAGGGAACGATAGTTTGTTCGCAAACGTTCTTCAAATTGCCAAAGAACCGCAGGTGATAACTGCTGCAGGAAGTTGTTTATTTTTCAATGGTGCCGCTGCCATTACCGCTCCCCTTGTAAACATCTACTCAAGCACTGACATTACTTTGCAGTTTTTCATAAAACCACGCAGCTCACGACTTCATGGTGGAGTGATAATTTCTTACGCGTTAGCAGAAACATTTGCGATAACGAACAATGGAACAGTAAAACTTCATTTTGGTAACAAAGAATTTGACACTTCACTGATTCTAGATCCCGAAATGTGGAGTCAAATTTCATGTGTATACAGACGCGATTCGGGTATTCTTCAGTTCTACCTAATTAACCCTGCAGGTGTCATACAAACTCGAATGTTTTTTATTGGTGTCGGAGCGTTTCCTTCAGGTGGAACTATAGCCATTGGCTTGTGGCAAATTACAACTGTCTCAATTTCCACACCAGGATTTGTAGGCTGGATCGACGAACTGCGAATATGGAATAAACGCCTTGATGCGGTAATGATACAACAGGGATGGCAGGTGAACGTCGAGGCATCTCTTCATGGTCTTGCAGCCTTGTGGAAGTTCGATGAAGGTGAAGGATTTCTTGTCAGGGAAGCAGTAGGAGGGGCAAATATCATTCTCGCCCGGCCTCCATGGGAAGCCCCAGCATGGTTTCCCTCGGACTTAAATATCTCTGTGAAAGGTGAACCAAAACTTCTGTTCCCAAACGAGACCTTCAAAAATGACTCAAAGGAGTTGTGTGCTAAACTCTTATTAAATGGACCTTTCAAAGAACAGTGCGGGAACGCCTCGGGAAATCCGGACTTCTATTACCGCTCCTGTGTTTCGGATATGCTTGCTATGGGTTCATTGGAAGCGGCAAAAGTATCACTGGTCGCAATGGCTTCGGAATGCCAGGCAGCACTAAACCTGTCCACACTTCCTGGGCAAAAACTTTGCAGTGTTTTACCAACAGGGCGGTACAACAACTGGGTAGGACAGAACTGCAGTGTGAAATGTGTGTTTGGCCAGTACAGACTTGGCAAGTGTCGTTGTGATGGAGGATACTGGGGTAGAAACTGTTCATTTGAGTGTCCTGGAGGTGCTGTGAACCCCTGTTTTGGCCATGGTCAGTGCGATACTGAAAATGGAAAATGTATTTGTGAAACGAACTGGCGAGGTGATAACAATTGCTCAAAATGTAGTCCAGGTTGGATCGGCAGGTTCTGCTCTTTGGCAGTTTCGAATCAGTCTTCATCAGTAAATGTCTCGGTCTCCGTTAAAGTTTGCACTGTATCCGAAGGTGGACGTGTTTTGGCCTTTGATGATTCGATGTATAGCTTCGCAGCTGTTGGAGAATTTGTTTTAGTCAGTGGACGTTTCCTAGAAGTACAAGTGCGACAAATTCCGTGCGAGTTGAACACTGTTTGCATTAATGGCCTCGGTGTTAAGTTTAAAGATCTTGAGTTGAGTTTCCACGCACCTTACGAGAAGCACCTTGCTCCAATAATATACGCCAGCAACGAGCGAATTGTAGTTGGAGCCAGCCCTCCTTCTGCTCTACGCACACATAACGTCTCAGTTAATCAGGTTTCAGCCAACGTATACAGTCTCTCAGTGTCACACTACATAACTATCAAAGTTGTAGTACTTGATCGCTACATGATGCTGGAATCGGTAGTCTCTACAGAATTTTGCAACGTTCTGCAAGGTCTGTGTGGTTCCTGTGCCAGTGTATTGCCTTTCGAGAATGTCACTGGAGCTGAAAATGAGACCATCGTTCCATCCACGCCCATTACAGTTCTGCAAGGATTGGGTGTTTCTAATACTACAAAAGGCAATGTGGACGAGTTTGTAAAAGAAAAACTTTCTGTGAGACCAACCGACAAACATGTCATTGTCATAGATGAGGTGAAGCGCAAGGAAACCCGAGTAGTATACGGTGGAGGGTACAGTTTGTATTTCCGTTTTACTGCAGTTATTTCATACAATGTTGTTAATGTGTTTGCCAGCAATAGTATCACAATTCAACTGCTGGTGCGATCCTGCGATCCAAGAACCTGTGGAGGAGCTATCCTATCTTATGCGTCTCGCGTCACATTCTATATTACAAACTTTGTCACGTTGAAGTGTGTTATAGGAACAAGCGTTTATGATACGGGATTCTCAACCGAACTAAACAAGTGGAATGAAATATCGGTTGTATTCATGCGTTCAGAGAAGAAAATGCAGGTGTTTCTGGTCAACTCGGCTGGACTCGTCCGTGTGAAAGCTTTCATGGTGACTGCGGATCCATTTACTAACGGCGGATCTTTGGCATTTGGACTGTGGCAACCATCATCAGGAACGATAAGTACGCAGTCCACACGAACCTTTCAAGGAGACATCGATGAAATTCGGGTATGGAGTGTCCCTTTTGATTACGCTTTAATCAAGCAAAGCTGGCTTAGTAATGTACAAGTTGGGGCTCCTTCGCTATCTGGGCTGTGGAAACTGAACGAAGGCGAAGGGTTTATGGTAAAAGATACAGTCTCAAAAATAAACCTTGCTTTGCCAAAGTACCCAATGAAAGACCCTATCTGGGTTTTCTCCGATGCACCGATTGCTGTCGTGCCCTTTGTGAACCCCAATGAACGGAACCAAACGTTGAAAATCATCGCCCGCGATAAGTGCTTGGCTTTGTTTTATAGTGGACCAATATACAATGCCTGCGCAGGATTAGGAAATGTTACTCTCGATTTCTACTTCAGTGCATGTGTAGAAGCAGTAGTTAAGAGCGGCGTTGTTATGAACTCTTTAGATGTTGTAGTTGCAATATCGGATTATTGCCAAACTGTCTTAAATCTGGATGTCTGGCCCGCACAGGCTCTTTGCAACAGCTTTTTGGGGAGAAGATTTCCAAATTGGATCGGGGACAACTGCACGGTTTCGTGTATTTTTGGAACGGCCTTAGAGAGTGATAAGAACATGTGTATTTGTGATAAAGGTTATTTTGGAAATAACTGTTCTGGTATCTGTCCAGGCGGAGCAGAAAATTCGTGCAATAACCGTGGTATCTGCGATGTTATATCCGGGAGGTGTCGCTGTGAACTGAATTGGCGTGGAGACCTAAACTGTACCTCGTGCTCTAAAGGGTGGAGCGGAGCCGACTGTTCTCTGTCGTTATCAGAACATGTGATCATAAGTGAGCTAATTGGTGTTGGGAGCGTGACCATTGGTGGTCCTTTTACAACGTTCAGTGGTGTTAGCTTTGTTATGCGAGCTACTGGCGAGTACTATCTCATTCGCTCGGTTCACGTGCCTGTTGTTGTACAAGTTCGACTTGTGACATGCTTCGGGGAATCTTCTTGTGTCAATGCGATTGCGTTACGCGTGTCGTCGCAAACATTGGTCATTCATGGACCGTACACAACACGAGGACATGCTGTACTATGGCTTAACGGTAAACTAGTGAACATTGACCTCCATCCAATAACTTTCAAGCTTCATGGTTTCCGGGCAGTGCGTCTGTCTTATGCACACTACGAAATAACTCTTCCAAACTTACAGATAAAAATTCGCATTAGTGGCCGCTATCTCAGTTTGAGTACATACGCGTCTGGACTTGTATGCAAGGACTCCGTTGGGTTGCTGGGTGCCTGCAATAGAGAAATACTGGATTCTCTGCAATCTTATTCTCCAGTAATAAACTGCTCCGAAAGTGTTCTCAACTACAATGCGTCTTTCGCAGCTGGTCAAATTACCCCGAACCCTTCCAATGGTACACAAGATATGATTAACAAACTTTCTAAGAAACTGGAAATACTAGCATGCCACAGCCTTTTTGAGTATAAATTCAAAGATGTGACGGAATATCGCCAGGCGAACGCAGGTTATACCTTGTTTTTCAACCACACAGCAGTAATCTCTGCCGTTATCAACAATCCCTTCGAAAGTAATGACATTACAATCGAGTTAATGTTCAAGACCGTTCAGTTTGGTGTCATCATGTCTTATACCAAGCTCCAAACATTCTTTCTTACCAACGTTGGAGGAATGTTCACTATCTATGTTGGGGACTTAGTCTTCAAAACAAATATTACAGCAGAGTTAAACGCGTGGAATCAGATCAACTTTGTGTTTGAAAAGTCATCAACAGTCCTTCATTTCTATTATTTCCGATCCACTGGGTTGTTACAGAGAGTGGATATCAGAATTGGATTGGATTTATTCGTTCCCGGAGGCACTCTTGCTTTTGCAGGTTGGCAACCATCGCTTGACGGAACCGGCCCTCAACCTGTCCACGTATTTGTGGGCTTCATAGACGAGGTTCGGATATGGACTCAGACTTTTCATCCAGCAATTATTCTTCAGACTTGGAAACGAAGTGTTGAGGTTTCAGCCAAGGCACTGGCGCGTCTGTGGCATTTCAATGAAGGCGAAGGAGAAGACGTTGTTGACAAGATCGGGCGTGCGAAACTTGTTTTTGGAAAAAAACCGTGGAGATCACCGGTTTGGCATTTGTCGGAAGTTGAACTGAAAGATCCATTCTACAAAAAAGAACCAACAGACAAGCTTGTAAATAATACGCTACAGACTAGAGCTGAAGAACTCTGCCACGAGCTTATACTATCAGGACCACTTTATTCTTCGTGTAAAAGCCTTGGTCCTGGCACAACAACATTCTATTTCAAATCGTGTGTTCAAAGGATTGCTGTCACAGAGTCAATGTACATGTCCATGGAAGTTGTCATAAGCTTTGCCGACTACTGCCAAGCCTCGCTTAATCTCACAGAATGGCCAGCCAGACTGCTGTGTAATGCATTCCCAGGGAGACATTTTCCAATATGGTTTGGTCCTGGATGTAATAACAAATGTCTGAATGGAGAAAAACTCGCACCAAACATTTGCATCTGCCACCGCGGCTACTGGGGAAAAGAGTGTTCAAGCGTTTGCCCAGGAGGTTCCCTAACGCCATGTTATAACCATGGCTACTGTCATTCTGTTACAGGTCTGTGTCATTGTGACGCCAACTGGAAGGGGACTCAAGACTGCCGTCTTCCGTCCCATGGCTGGTTCGGGTTAGACAGCTCTATCGCCACGGTCCAGTTACCATCCTTGCGTACCTCGTATGCTATTTCAACCCTTGGAGGCCATTACGTCACTTTTGATGGCTGCAGCTATACACTTGTTACCGTTGGGACATTCTTTGTCATCTATAATCCAGAAAAAAGTTTTAACCTTCAAGTGCGACATGTGCCTTGCCATCTCCAGAGCGTGTGTGTTAACGCATTAGCATTTTCTTTTGAGTCAGTCACAGTATCTTTCCATGCACCCTATCAAACCGGTGCTTATCCTACCATCTGGGTAAACAAAGCTTTGATTAAGTTAACAGGCCACAAGGCAACTTTAGGCCCCGCTTACCTTGGTGTTTCGTTATGGCCTGAGTCACGAGACCGTTATGTGATCGCATGGTTGAACAATGTGAAGCTGTTTATTCGAATAGAAGGGAGATACCTGAGCTTCAAGGTAGACGCGAACTCTTCGTATTGCTACAACTCGACTGGTTTGCTTGGCTCCTGCAATAGTAACATCGAAGACGACTTTGCTCTAAGGTTGCAGCAAGGTCTTTCTTTAACAAATGCAACACAAACAGACATTAATTTTATCTTTGGGAGAAACCTGAGTGTGAACCCTCAAGACAATCTCTTTGTTTTGGACTACGAAGACTACCATGAGCAGTTAATACCAACTGGAGGAGTGTATGCTTTGTTATTTAATAGAACTGGAGCGTCGTCGGCGCCCCTAGTAAAAACATTTGCAAGTGGTGTTGATCTGACTATTGAGATTTTATTCAAACCGTTCAGGATTGGTGGCACTCTTCTTTCGTATGCAGTTGAATCCACGTTTGCTATAACGATTCAATCCACAATTCAAATCTTTCATAGTAACCTTGTATGGGACACTGGCGTCGCGATACAGCTGGATGTTTGGAGCCATCTGTCTCTTGTTTGGCATCACCAGGAACTGACTCTAGAGTTCTATTTTTTTAGTCACCAAGGAAAGATAGTGAGAAGATCTTACAACTTGGGATCCAACCCGTTCCAACCAGGTGGTATGATACAACTTGGGCAGTGGGATCTTTCACCAGGAGAAACGGAAGAAAAGACTCAAGTATCTTTTGTTGGCGTAATTGACGAGCTACGTGTATGGAAGCGGAAATTCGACCCCGTTCTTATCCAGCAGAACTGGAAAATGAATGTTCTTCCCTCTTATCCAGACATCTCGGCTTTGTGGAAGTGTAATGAAGGAGAAGGGAACGTTGTGCTTAACTTAGTCACCGACGAGCACATTCTTTTCCCTCGGAAACCTTGGCCACAGCCCAGCTGGGTGTACTCAGATGCTGATGTTTACAAGAACTTTACCTCATCTGAAAAACCATTTGATATATCATTTAATAACAAGAGTCTGGAGGAGGCAGCTACTTCATTCTGTTTTGAACTTTTCCACAAACACCCACTTGATAGTCATTGTGGGAGCTTGTCTGCTGAGCGGGAGTTCTACTATCTGGTTTGTTTGAAAGACGTTGCAATAAGTGGAAAATTGAATGCAGCCATTACAGCCGTGATTTCATTTTCTGATCATTGCGAGGCCGTGCTAAGTCTGACATTTTGGCCCGCCCAGAAACTGTGCAACAAGTTTCCAAGGATCCATTTTCCCTTGTGGATTGGTGAGGAGTGCAATGTCAAATGCGTATTTGGTACTGCAGACCCTAAAGATCAAAGCAACTGCATCTGTGACAGAGGCTACGGGGGAAAGGACTGTTCTAAGTTGTGTCCAGGTGGTATTCTCAACACATGCGAAGGACATGGATATTGTGACAAAGCTACTGCAAATTGTGTCTGTGAAATTAACTGGCAAGGAGATGAAAACTGCAGCAGTTGTAGCCCAGGTTGGGGAGGGGTCCAGTGTCAGTTGGCAGTGTCCAAGGTTTCTGCTGTTTCCTTTGTCACAGCCACAATAGGAGGCCACGGATACTTTACAACATTCTTTGGAGTAAGTTTTACATTCCGTCTACACGGCGAGTTCTACCTAATGAGAACGGCTGTGAAAAACTTCGTTCTACAAATCCGACAGGCGTCGTGCGTGAGGCAAGGGCGGTACATACCGCTTTGTACAACTGGGTTTGCATTCACTTACAGGAACATTAGAGTGGCCATAAGGGCTCCTATTGCAAGTGTGCCAAGAACAAATATCATCGTGCCTATTGTCTGGTTGAATGGAGAAATTGTACGAGTAGATCACGTAACCAAACTCTCTGTGTACTTCACTATGGTCCGTGTATCGAGCGTAGCATTTCGCATCAGTGGCCCAGAGGGCGTCTTGTTCATGCTGACAGTGGGGAGTAGTCTAAGCATCAACATTCAAGTCTCAAACATGTTTTGTCGGAACACAACTGGCCTCCTTGGCTCGTGTAGGGATGATAACTTTAACCAAAATGGAACAGACATCGAGCCCTTATTGAAACTTCTCGCTTTGAGTTCAGTTGTTCATCAGAAGCATAGCCTGTTTCTGTATCAGTACCTTTCATATCGTGAGCACCGTCACGTTACTGGTGGTGGATTTACCTTGTACTTCAGGGACAGCCTTGTACGCTCTCGGCCGCAGCACTTTTCTCGGGTTAACATTCTAACTATAGAGCTTCTCGTTAAAACCCACAAGTATGGTGGAACTATCCTATCTTACGCTCACGAAAGTGTTTTTGCTGTGGTCAATGACCAGACACTGAAAGTTGTTTATCGAGGCAGGGTGATAGACACGGAAATAAGCAATGAAATTGGAAAGTGGAACCAAATCTCGCTGCTATTTAAAAGGTACATCGGGGTTCTCCAATTTTACCATTTCGACTCAAAAGGTTTATTATCAATCCGGGTGTTCAAATTGGACAAGAACGTATTAATGGACGGCGGAATTTTGGTTTTCGGTCAATGGCAACCATCACGTGACCAAAGCAGCAAACCACCGCCTTCGAGTTTTGTAGGGGAAATTGATGAAGTTCGATTCTGGGAAAGACGCACAAACCCAGACCTCATCCGCAGAAACCGGCGGCTAAATGTGCAAGTGGGACGTTATCGTGGTTTACTCCATCTTTGGAAGTTCAATCAAGCAGAAGGATTCATAATCCGTGACTTGGTCTCTGACAACCATCTTTACATTGTGAAGTTTCATGAACCTTTCTGGGCTTTTTCCGATGCAGACATTCCAAAGTTGAACACTGACAACATCAGATTTAAAGGTTTGCCACTACAGCTGAAGGCAGAATCATACTGTTTTTCCCTGATACTTGCTGGCCCCCTTTTCAATAACTGTAAGAAACTTGGAGTTCAGGTGGCTCAGTTTTATTACAAAGTCTGTCTGAGTGATGTCGCTATTTCCGAGGAACTAAGCTGGGCAGTTTACTCTGTGGTCTCATATGCAGACTACTGCCAAGCTGCACTAAAACTGACCCTGTGGCCGGCAAAACAATTGTGCTACCATTTTACTGGCGTGAGATTTCCCTACTGGATCGGAAGTCGCTGTGAAGTGCGATGTGTGTTTGGATACGCAGTGCCAGCACCCAACGCTTCAGAAGGGGCGGTATGCGCATGCGAACAAGGATACTGGGGAGACGATTGTTCCAACTTGTGCCCAGGTGGGTTGTGGAATGTGTGTAACGGTCACGGCTCATGTGATCCTGAAAATGGGACATGTCTTTGTGAGCCTCACTGGAAGGGAACCTCTTTTCAGAGCAGCGGAGTAACACAAAACAACACGGAACCCTTAAACTGTTCACAATGCACAGATGGGTGGACAGGTCTTGATTGTGCCATAGCTGTCGAAAAATCGATTATGGAAACCAACAATACAGGCCTTTCGATAAACTTTGGCGATCCTCATTTTACAACGGTGACGGGGGCCAACTATCACTTTGAAGTTCCCGGTTCGTATCGGTTGCTTCAGTTACGAGGACTTGATGCTCAGATCTTGCAAGTACCGTGTGACAACCGATTGTCGTGTCGAAGAATTACTGAAGTTGCTGTAAATACAACCACGGTATTCCTTTCTGTAACGTACAAAGAATCTGGCGAGGTGTCGAGCCTGTTGATAGACCATATACGGGGCCAGTCCAGCTCTCTCCTTGAGTCCAACTCTTGGCAAGACGTTGGAGACTTGGCCTATCGTTGGATTCACTCTAAAATACTGGAAGTGAAAGAAAAAAAGATGAACATCAAATTCACCATTCTCTTATACTATGGAACACTCGGAACAGCCATTGAAGTGCCGTTTGGAATGCGTGACAACACAGCTGGCATCTGTGGCAAAGAAGAAGGTGACTGGGTGACACAGTTTCAGTCCCAACCGCGGAATAACACAAACGCGACGGCTCTTAGTCAAGCAGCACTCGATGAGAGGATCAGTGTTCGAGAATCAATAAGCAAAACCGATGTGATCTTGAAGAATAGATTCTCGGGGTTCTCTTTCACCGGTGCTGGGTTCATGTTAACGTTTGGCTCCCACAAACAAGTCTTGTTTATCGGAGACAGTTCTTACCAAATGCTGGACGAGTTTACTTTTGAGATCTGGATCTGCTTACTGAACGACGTGTCAGACGTCTCGCACCTGTGTTCAGCCTCAACCAAGGACAATCCTATGCAGCATGTCAGTACAAACCCTACGCCCCTGAGCTCAAAACACGCCATTTGGTCATCCTCCACCAAATCAGGGAGTTTTGCTTTACTTTACAACCGTGGAATAGAAATAAATTGTTTCGGGAAAGAGGTAAACACAGGATTAAACATTTCAGAAGGAATCTGGCATCACGTGGCTGTCACATGGAGGAACAATGATGGACGTGTACAGGTTTTTGTGAAATCTCAAGGAAATTCCACGGCCTCCACATCTGTATATGGTCTCGGAATTGGACTCTTCTTTTCCTTTGATGGTTTCCTTCTGCTTGGCAGGTAAATATGTTAATATTACTGCTGTTGCTATCGTTCAGTCTTAGGCCGTGTTTCTTGTTGTAGTTGTGGCTAAAATTGTATGCGATTGTAAATGTTGCTGAAGAAAGAGTGACCCGTGATTGTAGTTGTGGTAGTGCTGTTTTTGTGACTGCTGGAAATTGCCGTAAACTATGGTTTTTACTAGGACTCTCTAACTGTAAATGACCGTAATTGTGATTTTGATAGCGACAATTACTATAACTGTGAGTGAGTGACTGCAACTTTAACTGTGGCTATGGCCATGACTGTAGCTGACTGTCAAAAGTGTACTGGTGCCGCTGCAGTTTTTTCCGTGTCTGCTGTCTGTATCTGTAGCCATGCTCAGGCTTCGTACAGAGTCTGGAAGACTGGAAAAAGTCAGGAAATCCGAGAAATATCTGGAACGTCTTGAAAATAAAGCAACGGTTTGGATAAAGTCAGGATTTCTTGGCTTTACTCCATAGCTGAAAAACGTCCAAGTTTTCATTATTATTTTTGAGAAATATGCTTAATGCTCAAAAATTATTTCAAACATCGGAAGACTACAACGTAGGTCAATAAAAGACCTAAAAACCTTGGCTTTTGCATGGAATTACAAGTCTCTAAAACTTTTTACCTAAAACGAATTCTTAATTTTGATCCGGAAAACGAAGAAAAAGGTCTGGAATAAGTCTGGAAAAATCTGGAATTTGCATTCAAATATCTGTACAAACCCTGTATGCTGCATCAGTTTGTAGCTGTAATCACTGCAAGTATGACTGCGACCTACCATAACTGTGACTGGATTACGACTGTTACTGCAACTGGATTATGACTGTTACTGCAACTGGATTACGACTGTTACTGCAACTGGATTACGACTGTTACTGCAACTGGATTACGGCTTTTACTGCAACTGGATTGCGACTGTTACTGCAACTGGATTACCGCTGTTACTGCACTGGATTACGACTGTTACTGGGAGAGTAAACATGAAGGTGACCATCCCAGCTCCTATTGATTGCGCCCCCGACCTAATGCATTCTGGTGATTAAAACCTTTGCAGGTACATGAAGGGTTCAGACATTGAAACAGAATACGACATGACGGGTGCGTTGGACGAGTTCAGAATGTGGCAGTATGCTAAATCAGAGGCAGCGGTGTCTTACCTGAGAAACCGGAAATTTGACCATTATATCGACGGTCTTGTCCTTAACCTGCCTATGGACGAAGGCCAGGGCGCCACTCTTGCCGCGCTTTACTATGACCCACTCCCAGTAACTCCTACTGCGAACATTTCCTCGAACGAAACCACTGGAGATCAGAAATATGTGAACTTTGTGTCGTTTCCACCACTTGATGCCCAAGACTGGGCACCATCTGGTGCAACTCTTCAGCCGAATTCAAACTACACCCTGACGTTCAGAAATGCCACCATGAAAGAAAAAGCAATAGAACTTTGCCATGAAATGTTCTACAGAGGCTCGCTGCAAAAGTATTGCAGTCCCCGTCTTGTTCAACAATCTCTGTTTTACTACGAGTCTTGCTTGGCCGATATCGCAGACTCCAGCAACCTCACCCACCACAAACTATCCGTTAGCTTGTTTGGTTTTTACTGCCAGAAAGTGTTAGACATAAAAGAATGCCTTCTGTATGGAACATTCGATGCCTTCCCTAAATGCCAAGATGTAAACCCTAATGTGGATTTAACACCCACAGAGATTGCAGTCATCGTCACCTCCACCATCCTCTTTATAGCCTTCTCGTGCTGTATACTATGGGTGCTGGTCGCGCTGCTTGACAAGAGACGGAAAAAGAAAAGCAGAGTGCAGCGGTTAAACGTGGAGGAATCCAAAAGCTCTCGCAAGTACGCCATGACGAAGGAGGGAACCATGGGACCACACGCTGAAACTGTTGAGATGATTGCAGTGAAGCGGCTCCTTGCTCCATACGAGACGGATTCAGAGGAATCTACACCCGAGGTCAACCGTAAACAGTTGTTGACGGAGAATGTACGAGATCCGTCCGGAGGAGTGACAAATACGGCCCTCGACCATGACCAACTGCAGGAGGATGAAACGGACATGTAGATGGGAGTGTTGGCTATTAGCAACACATAAACATCTCCGCAAAACACCGAGTTCTACATCTCGCACTTATGAATCTGCTTTGTGAATTATAGACAGACACAACAATTACTATACAGTAGCTGCGTTAAACTAAGTGTATCAGCTGCAGCAGTAAATTTTATTTCAAACATAGCTTTTCAACCGATTTAATAATGAATGTTTTGAGTGGATTTTTGCATCCACTTGTTTCTGTAGTAAATTTGAGTTTTTACCGTGTATGGATAAAAATATACGAATATATTTAAAAGGTATTTTAAAAAGTCAAATTGATCCGAATCTGTTCGGTTCATGAATTAGTATCGTAGAAAGTTACATAAAAGTCAGTATGTCTGGTCCAAATTTGTTCAGCTCATGAAATTAGTATCGTAGAAAGTGACATGCTAGTTTAGAATACAGTCCTATCAACATTAACCACGTTTTATGAGCTGTATCGATCAGTAGATGAAAGCAAGTCTCTTTCATCATAGAGTCTTTGTTCAGTGTGTGAGATCATTAGGCTACAAAACTTATTGCGTTAGAAAATATTATCCTAGTAAAACTGTCGTGTTCTACTAGAAGTTAGGCTTGAGTTGATTCAGATGTGCTTTAGTTACAGCAGTAAGAAAACATTCCATAAACGTTACGTGAACGAATATGTTTTGAGAGTTACAGTAGAAATCTGCTTGTTAAAGTACCAAATATGGAGTAATTGCTGAATAGCAGTTAAACAGGAAAAAATAAATGTTCATTTACCGTTAATAAGACGTTTCGTTTTTTATGTGGACGTAGGGGGGGGCGTCGCAAATTTTCTTTTAACTTGGTATGTTCCATTTGTTTTAGTTACTTAAGGTAAAGAAATACGAACGACATTTTTGCCCAACTTGTAGCGCAACATTGTTGCATTGCAGGTTGGTGTGAGCTGTTGCGCGTATTACCACGTACTTGGCCAACTTGTCACGCATCAAAACTCGTTGTTGCAAGTTGTGCTCCTGTTTCTCAATCCTCTCATCTGATTGGTCAGTCAGATGCAAGCGCGAGCACCGAAGCGCGAACATTAAACAAACAAGATGTCTGATGCAGGCAGTTGCTCTCAGTTTTGTTGCTGTTGGAAGGCGAAAAAGAACATAGTCCTAAAACACGGCGAATATACATGCAAGAATGGGTATCAAGAAGAGAAGAAAAGGCTGTGGAGCGTGTTTGATCGATGTTGTGTTCTTGGTCGCTGCCTCTTTAGCCTGTCTGTTTTTGTAATCTATTTTGGACTTGTTCCATAGACAAGGAACTTTTTTCAAATCTTTTATTAGCTGCAGCTTCTTATCTTCGGCGAGTGTGCTCTCCAAGGTAATCAGACTTAAATTTTCACTTATAATTTCTGGTTCCTCGTTTTCCGTCATAGTTTGTTTTTTTTGTTTTTGCGGCGGTTGGACGCGCGCGCGAGCTTATCACACGTCAGTTTGATGTGTACGTGAAAAAATCAATCACTGGCGTTCAATTTCAACTTTTTGCGTGACAAGTTGGTGTCGTGGTGGTAATAGAGACGACGATTGCAACCACGATTTTCCGCGCAACAATGTTGCGTGTTGTGTTGCAAGTTTTTGAAATCAATTCAAAAACTCGCAACATGTTGCCGGGCTCCGTGTTGCGCAGAAAATTGTCCCCGCGGTGACATGTTACACGGGAACGATTTTTAACGCAACATTGTTGCGCGGAAAATCGTCGTTGCAAGTTGACTCGTGTAACACGGCCTTTATGTTTCATGGATTGTTTTCTGAGCATTTGGAAAAGAAATTAGATGGAAAGACGCCGTCTTTAACATGTTTCAATACATTTTGCCACTGTCTTGAAAACTACAACAAAGTTCATCTGAGCATAATTTATTCTCACACCAAATCTGTTGATTGCTTGTGATTAGTTCAGTTTTTTCAGGATTGTTCAGTTTTCAAGTGTCAGCTTTCCGTCTTTAAATCTGTCTTTCGTGCTCTAAACAATTCTTTCTGTATTTTGTATGGTATGGCCCTGCCTGCGCTCCTTGTTGGTAGGATTGATGTTCTGTTGATCTTTAACATGGTCTTAAACTGTTATATGAAAGAAAAGAAGATGAAAATATTGCATGTGAGCTGAGTCTCAAAACCTTTCAAGACTCTGGAGCTGATTTTTTTCCAGCCTACTGCATAAGTACCTGTACGTCGCGGGGAAAATAAATTAAGTGGATGTTAAGAGTTACCGGTAACTAACCTCATTTTTTCCCTGGAGTTCATATATTTAACAAGATTGACGATGCCGGGGCGTAGAGTTGAAAGAGCTGCATCGATGGCAAATTCAGATACACCAAATTTGTAGTCCAGCAAATCTTTTACCAGTATCACAAGACCTTTCTTGGCAAAATAACAGAGCATCAAGAGTGCTGAAACATAATGAAAACCTTTCTGCAGAGCAACGGAAATACTGTCCTCGGGTTTGACGGATTTTAAGAGTTCATTCCTTTTAGCTGCTGCAGAGAAGAGCGTCTTGAGAGCCTTGGTATGACCTTCTGTTGCAGCTGCATGGACGGCATCAGGTAAGCACTTTGGAGTAACCTCGGTTACATCAAGATTTCGCAGCAAACTTTCAAGTGTATCACAGTTTTGCTGTGCTGCTCGCTTAATCTCTAAAAGGAATTAGATCAAAGTTTATATTAAAATGTACTGGACCAGTTTACCCAGGTATTGGTTACTGTACAAAAAAAGATATATTACAAGGTTGGGCCAAGGAAGGTTTTCATGCAATGTTGGGTGTACATAACATTTGTATGTCGGTGGTGTGACAGTGATGGAAAGTTACAACTCACACCAGTGTGACATCTGCAGTGATGGTGACACCAATGTCACACTGATGTCATCTGACAGCAATTGCAATGTGGCAGTGACAGCAATGTGACAGCAAAGGCTGTGTCAACACTGCATGGCAGCAATTGCAGTGTCAGCTCTATCATGTGACTACATTGATGGACAATAGCAACATCATTGACATGGCACTGCAGCACTCTTGAAACCACTGCTTCAGTCTGTTCTTCTAAAGTATGCAAACTGCTGTCACACAACTATCAATTTTCATTACTGTCACAGTGCTATCAAGTTCCATCACTGTTACAGAACTGTCAATTTCCATTGCTGTCACAGTGTTGTTGGTTCTGGTTACTATCCCAGAGTTGTCAGGGCAGTGACTAGTTTGTGTTTTGAATTACTATTAAATCTATTAAATTATATTTATGTCTTTGGCAAGAATATCTGCAGTACATAAAGCTGCATTACTCTTCACCACCCCTCCCCCAAGGAAACATACATGACAGTACAAGCATTTGGCAATTTCCTTGTTTCCAAGGATATCTCCTGTTTGGCATGGTGAGCTTATTAGAGAACAAACTTGACTGTCTCTTTATGTATTTGGTAATCTCCTTGCTGTATGGAGAGGTTAAGAGAACACATATATTTTTGCACTCTTTAAATATCTGGCAATCCCTTTGTTCACAAAGATATCTGCCGTATAGTGAACATCTTACCCTTTCTCACCCCTCCCCCCCAGAAGAGAACATACCTGCACTCTTTATGCATTTGGCAATCTCTTTGTTCCCAAGGATATCTGCTGTACGAAGAGCTGTCTTTTGCTGGTCATCCTTTGCCCCAATGTCAATATCTGGTTGATCAAGAAGCAGCTTGACACATTCGATGTCATTATTAGAGGAGGCAAGGTGTAGAGGTGTGTAACTCATGTTGGCCTTTGAGTTTACATTAGCTTCATAGTCCAGTAACAATTTCACTGTCCAGACATTCTGATGATGAACAGCTACATGTATTGGGCTATACTGATCTATGCCCATTTTTTCTTCCAAAACCCTCTTTAAGTTTCCTTCTTTACTGTCTTTCAGTTGTCTGAGGATTGTTTCAACTGTCTCATAATGACTGCTACTTTTGCAGTAGTGGTGAAGAGTGTGGCCCTTGTAGCGAAAACTAACATTTGAAATTAAAAAAGAGTGATTAACATACTTTACCTTTTTTACTACATTTTCTAAATAGGTACAGATTGAAGTACAATATCCCAATAATGCTATTAGCAGCAGGAAGCAATTTTAAGGGGACTCCCCACTTTTATTTATATGTGGTTAGGGGGACTGGACGGGGAAAAAGTTGTTAGAGCACATGTACAACAAACACGGTGTTACTAACTAAGCAAGCAAGAGCCACACCTCAGATAGCTGCGAGCTGGCATTCATCAATTACATGTTAACTCTAAAATGTATAATAAAAAATTTGTAAACTTATTTTTAAAAAAATTAAAAATTTTTTCAAAGCCAACAACTTTTAAAACCTCTTTCTTCCCATTTTTCTGCAAAATACCTCAGTCAAATATTTTATTTTGTGACTCTTTACAAACTATGCTGCTAGCTAGGTCCCTATGATTCAAAGTTTTGATTTTTTAATATGAAACTGAGTTGTTGACAGTTAACATGATGTAATTGTGCTGGAACTTCAATAAAATGGGAAGTTCCCCATTGGTAGGGAAAGCTCATCTTAGTGATAGTGGGCTGTGGTGCAAGAGTTGAAGCCCCCCCCCCTCCCCCCCGGGGAGCAAGGAAACCCCCAAAAGCTTGGGTAGTTAAGGCATGGTTAAAAGAAAATTTAGATAGAAATAAAAAGTATACAACAACAACAATATTGCTGTTTGTTGTTCCTGATTTCTTCTTCGCTGAAGGATAATATAATGAAAGGGGTTGAGAACCTAAAGATTATTAAAAGAGCTGTATGGATGTTAGAGGCAATTGATGGGGCTTAGTAAATTTGCAACCTAGGATATATGATGTGAGGTTGTGTGAACACTCTAACATTCAGTACAGTCCTAGTCCCCTAGAAATCTCTCACATTTTGAACTGCGGGGGTTGGCACCTCTGTTATAGAGGGCCGCATAATCTAAGAGGTTTGACTGTAGCTAGTTTGTGACATCAAAATGGATCACATTCTGCAAACATAAGTCCTTTTGGACACCCCATCCATTTATGTCTAGGTGCATGCATGTAGACATATTCCATGGTTGAAGGGTTGTTACTGTACACTCAAGATTTCTTTTCTTGTTCTATAATGTGTCAACTTGATTTTTATCAATTTATATAATTCAAGATTCCTTAACCCTTGCAGCCCTGGTCAATTTATCAACATCAATTTTTTCTTACAATGCCTAACCAAAATAAATTGTTTTGTGGAATTTATCACACACTGCAATTTAATCAATACCGGACACAAGAACCTGAGAATAATTCTCCCAAACAGGAGAACTCAGCAGCACAACATTTGTTGCACTTGGTGCTGAAAGGGTGAAAAGTGGTCTCCTTTAGCTGTTCTCTAATCAGTATTTCAATATAATTCAGCACCAGCCCTGCTTGTGGCTTTGCCTTTCAGCCGAGTAAAATCGAAAGTTAATAAAGACTTAGGTATATAAGGATCAAAAGTATGACGTTATCAACCAGAAACCCGGAAATGTTTAGAATAAGATTGCTAGTTCGAAATGATACTTGAAGATATATATTATGTGTACTTGCAGACGTACCTCATTTTTGAGAAGTCGGATTTCCCCTCTTTCGCTTTGAACAGTTCCAGATTAACAAGGACCGCATTGCATCGCACATCGATCCACAAGGATCACAGCCAGGAGCAACACACCCTTTATCGGCTAACGTTTTTTATGATATTGGTAGCTTGGCTTTCATTATCTATCTTCCAACGAGAGAACAACGAGTTCCCGTTCGCGTTCTTGTCCGTTTTCCGGTCAACTTCCTGTTAACGAAACATGCTGGGAAACTGGAAACTAGTCTTTCAACCAGACCTCCGACAACCTCTGGCAAAACTCACACTTTGAATAAATCTTGACGGCAATAAAAATACTCTTACAGTCTGAGCTGATCGCTTCTGACCTTGTCTTCGGCTGAGATTTCCCCCAATCAGTTTATTTTAAACTTGAGAATAAATAACATTGCAGGCTTGATGGTCTTCGCCAATTGGACGAAACTGAGCCCCACTCCACCCAAGGTGGGTGCAGTTTCGTATGAATATAAAGGTTCAGAGTTCACTCGTCGAAAGGGTTCTGTAGTATAGAAGAAACAAACAAAGGTAGGCCTCATAGAAGGAGGTCTGTTTTGAATGGTGAACATAAGGGGGTATATCAAAACCCTGCAGCGGTTTACAGCTCTCAAATCTGCTCCGCGTATCATGGAAAACAGAAGTTATGAGGTGAGTTTGTTGCGTAATCCTGAGCATGCACTCACTTTTGTTGCACTTTGAACAACCTTGGCCGAGTTTAAAATGTCTGTGTTATGATTTGCAGGATGCCATTAAAGCACTTAACACGCTGCAAACCAATGCTCAAGCGCTGGCTCAGATACGACAAGAACAAGGCCGCTTGGTTCACAACAAGCTGAAAGAGATGATTGACTTCACTGAGCGAGCTGGCGTTTCGGTATGATCTTAAGTTCATGGAGTCAGCAATCGCACAATTATCAGTAAAGTTGTTTAACCTGCAGCTACAGAACGTGTTTTTCTCTTATATATTTAATATTTTATTTAGGGAACTTGTTTATACGATCATAACACTACATCTTATCTACCGTTTTTATCATTTGCATTGGTTGCACCCAAAAGCGAACACGTGGTCGCCTGCATAACATACATTTTCAAAACATTGTGCATGCATATGTGCTGATGGATAAAATATTAAAATGGTTTGGTGGTGATTACAACAAGTACTGAGGGTGTCGTGTATCAGGAACCTGGTGCAACTGAAAGTGGAAACCTAAATATACAGTAAATACATAATTATGTACAATCAATCTTATAACGACGTTCACACTGTCATGTAGAAATAGTGGTACACCTATGAATGTCAAGCCAGAGGAGGAGGGGGGGGGAATGCTTGGCATAAGTTTGGGATTTGACTCTTTTTATAAACTTCTGACAATTTTTTACAGTGAATAATTCACCTAGATTTGATTGTTACCGTAGTTGACCGAGTAAGTGCCCATGCCCGAGTAAGCGCCCACCCCCCTTTTCAGACGAAAGTTCTTGCACAGG
>JAOBYE010377757.1:0-10845 GCA_025403585.1 Parazoanthus swiftii
ATTTTGACCAAAAATCTTTAAAAATGTGAAAATTCTCCTGGGTAGACTACCTTCCCCTCCCCCCCAGGGGGAAGACACTGATAAGTGCATAACTTGTGTATGCATGTTCTCCTTGTCAGCCTGCTACTTCTTCTTTGACGTGTTGCATCGGGGGTTCAGCTCTCGAAGAATATTCGCAACCTTTGCTTCTTGAAGCATGAATATGACGAATGAGCCTCAGGGAATGCCACACGACTCTGTAGCCCAGCAGTAAACCAGGACCAGAAATTTCCCGCCGAATAACATCTCGGGGGTTTGGTTCGTCAACCACGCGTTTTCGTTTTTTAAATCCATAATCAAGAAGTCTTTGGCGTTGCGCAATCCCTTCTTTTTTGTGTATTGTGACTTTTAATTTTTGCGTTGTGAACTTTTTTTGCGTTGTAAACATTTTTTGCGTTGTGAACATTCTTTTTGCGTTGTAAACTTTTTTTGCGTTGTGAACTTTTTTTGCGTTGTGAACTTTTTTTGCGTTGTGAATATCATTTTTTGCGTTGTGACTTTTATTTATTGCGTTGTGTTCTTTAGTTTTACGTTGCCAATCTTTTAGTTCAGTGATGAGCCTTCTGGGCCACCGTAGACATCACATATTACGTGCAAAGCGACCTATGTTCCAAGAAAGTCGCGTAATAAACTTCAAGACTAAGAATGATCAGTTGTTTGAAATATTTTCTTAATAATATACTGATCTGAAAACATTTTTTTTGCTACTTTTTGACTTGTAAAGTTAGTAACTCGTAGCACTCCCATTACCATTGGTAACTTTTGATTATGTACCAAAATTGTTAAAATTTCCTAAAATTGTCATACTGATTAGCAAAATCGCACACCGGCAAGGAAAGAATACTGGATCCAATTCAAAGTAACGTGTTTCGCTGATAACAAAAATTGACATCGCATTTAAACTGTCCTTTCACTGCTCGACCCTTGTAGCGGTTCGCTCGCGCAGAAGTTTATTTTGGGCGTTCGTGAATCACGCCTTACCAAAGAGACATATAAAGCCCTATGGAACACTTAGAAAACCGAAATTGGATAAGCCGTCTACTAGAGAGAGGGTTAGCTTGATGGAGTGGTGTACTTACAAAGAAGTGCCTTAAAACAAAGAAAAAGAATCGTAAACGCCTAGGAAATAGCTAGAGCTTCTAATGGCAAAGTTAGTGCATTCCTTGCTGTGTACTAGTGATACAAGTTCACGAGTCCAAGTTGATTTCGAGGGGGGAGGGGGGTGGTTTCCATGCAATTTGTGTTTTGAGATCAACCTTCAACTGCAATAACTTTTTTAAACTTTTCACCCCGGTTTTCCATGCAATGCCATTAATGTTTCGTGGCGTGCAAACCCTTTTTTCGTTTTGATCGATTCTGCATTGTTTTACTAATATTCCCATAGGTTTGATTTACATGCATGGCCCTGTTATCTAAGGTAATTACAAACAAGTGTTTTAGTCCAAAATATCTCACATTTAAAACACTTGTTATAATAGTAACCAAAACTACGACTTAAAATCCCGAAAATTGACAGGATATCTGCTATCAATTATGTTCGATATAAGTTTCAATTGCAAGTTTCCTGACAAATAATTCTACAGTTTAACGCTATAATATAGAAATGAACATCCTTGTTTCAAATGAACATCCTTGTTTCGATGATTAGCGAGCCACACCCTACGCGTACACATCCATTCTTTCGGTAATGGCGGAAAAAACACTTGCCAATTTATGAACAGTTACTTGTTGCATTTCTTTCGTACACGGAAATCTAGATCTGATTTTATTTAAAACAAACTTCAAAACGTAGCAACAGAAACAGTAGTTAATTGTAATTTCTTAAATTAACCGATATGTCAGTTGCACGCAGTAGTTTGGCCGTGAGTTCTGAAACTCGGCTTAGAGTTTTTGTTCACGAATAAGCACAGCGATTAAAGTTGCAGTGCTGTAAAACGCGTAGACAATTTCCCGGTTACTACTAAAACCACTGGAATTTTGAAACAACAAAATACAATTAAACAGAAAACAAGAAACACTGACCCCTAGCAGGAACAATAACAGTTTAGTTTTTCCACTGCATGGTTTGTTTTTCTGGCAACAAGTTACACAGATGGAGCTGACCTCAATGTTATCATCATCTGCAATGTTGGCGTTGCAATTTTTGTCTTCGGTTGTATCTCCAATCTTGATACTGAGGAAGTCGATTTTATTTTTGTCAGAAATAGGCTTGTTATGGTCTTTATTCTTATAGTCATGACAAAAGTGATCGTAAAGAGGATCAAACAATTTGCTGAATTCCTCTAAGGCCACAGATCCGCAGATAATACACAGCAATATGAAAGCCAGGATATCTGCCCAAAACGCAAACGCTTTCATCACCGACACCAAGTATTGAGCGGAGCAGAAGTAGAGTAGTGGGACTGCTAAGATTCTTGACTCCGTCAGGGCAATTACGACTACTACTGTAGACGCCGAAACAATGTTTGCAGCAGTTTTGTCTTTTCTCCTTTGTACCAGGTCCATCAAACTTATGCAAGAATACAAAAACGTCGTGAGCTCCGAAACTGCACCCCCAACCACAAGGACATGGTGATAGATATCGAGCCACGCGTAGAAAGAAACCGGGTGGAAAGGCGAATGGGTGAGGAAGGCTTGTAAGGAAAACGAAGCTAGTGCTGAAAATAACACCAAAACATCCGACACAGCTTTGAAAAGAAGCAAATAATAGAAAGCAAACTTCTTTCGAAACCATTTTCTTGTCAGAAGTTGCCGAGCAAGCTCGGCGCTGGACGAGACCCCTATTATAAAAGTCAGGAAAAACGCATACTGAGACACCATCTGTACCAGTCTTTTGCTCCAGTTTTCATCACTGTTCGACTCCATTTCAGTTGCTGACTTATTGTTTCTTTCCAAGTCTACAACAGATAAACAGAACAAGTTTTATCATTTGTCTCACCACAACAATGAAGTGTGTTATTGGAGGTACCCTGGTACGAGAATCAAGTAAACAGAGGATTTGAACGAGAAGGCTGACTTGGGTAAAACAAAACTCGGTTTCTCAGTAAGCAGTAATTCCTACTCGCAAACGGTTGGTTTCAAAATCTCTGTCAGTCTGTAAATAAATTCATAGACGATCAAGTAAAATAAAATACAATATTGACGAAACACAACGTTGTTGTATTGCAAGAATTTCGTGTTTTAAAGAAAGCGTCATGACCGATCGAAAAGATACCTCCGCAAGAACTGAACACGTTTCTAAGTGAGTTCATTTACGTTTTCTCAGGTCATTCATGGTAAGATTTGAAAGGCATCTGAAAAAGAAAAAGAATGGTTTTAGCATCATGAAAGACATCGAATTAAACAAGCTCGCAAAACTTTGCATTCCAAGCAAAAAGACCTAAAACGCCAAGGTTAGGGAAATAAACCAAATGCTTCTGCCGCATTAAGTGAAGAAGACATAAAAAGGTTATACGAAGAAGCGCTACTATGTTAACACTGTTTGGTTAAGCGACACTGTTCACTTCGGACTTTGCAGTTGCAAGGAGCATAGAAACATGTGTTGGAGTGGTGTCAAACTTTGCAAAAACGCGACTGGGCAAGAGTACTGGTATTAAAAGAACACCGTGAACGCCAAAAATCCGCACAAGACAAAACACCAGGAATGCAAGATCAAATACAGCATGGCAATATTTACTCTTCCCTCACCAAAATTGCGCGTGGTGATCTGTCGTTTTGATATCCAGAGTTTTTAGCGAGAGCATTAGTGGAATACTGGTCATGAAAAACATGTCTCAATTGATGACAGAAACGTGATGATCAGCAGCTTCTGTTTTTGAGAAACGATTTGCTGTCTTTTGGACTGTACAGTTCAGTATTGCAGAATTTTGAAGAATCTACCGTCTTATGTGCTGTGTACATTATTCACAGTTATAACGTTATACGTTTTGCAGTGTTCAGCTCAAGGAAATAGTACATAAATTTCGATTTATCCATACTTTCCAAATTTTAAAAACCTTGTAATGATTTGGCAACAAGAACTACTCACCTGCGCAATGAAGAAATCGGGATTAAATGATAAGAACTTGGTGTTTGCTACTAAAAGGTTGTAATGTTATGTCTAATAGCTTTCGTGGCGGTTTGATTAAAATAATAACTTTTCACATCACGCTTATCATAATAATTATTTATGTGTATGATAAAAGTCTCTACTGGTCCCTTATCGGGATTGCCAACACTCCCATTATATATTTTCTTAAGATATCGCAAATGGCAAGATGAAATTTGGAGTTTAAACTATAAATTCAAAATCATTTTGCGAAAATATCCAAGATGTATCAATGTACAATTTGACTATTATAATTTAAAAAAAAATAACGGCTTTTACCTTGGGCAAAACGAAATTTGAATACTGAAATATAAATTACTTTGTGGTTCCGAAACAATACTTGTTGAATTGGACATTTTCCTGTTCTTGTTATTTCGGAATTGCTAAAGAAAAGCTGTTTTAAAATACATCTCCTATTATTTTGTTAAACACATTGCTTTAAAAAATCTCTTTTCACCCTTTGGTAAAAAAACAAATTGTGGCCGAAAGGTAAAAGCATTAACCCAGAACTTAAGACTGTTAACAAAAATTGCTTTTCGTCAAAAAAGCTAATCCAAAAATGTTTTAAGATGAATAAAGTTTAATAAAATTGCACGTATTTCTTTAGATATATATTTTGTCCCTGCGGGAGATTGTTTGTTTGCATACACTTCATATCAGAATAATTTGGCGTTTTAA
This sequence comes from Parazoanthus swiftii, assembly GCA_025403585.1. Taxonomy (NCBI): domain Eukaryota; kingdom Metazoa; phylum Cnidaria; class Anthozoa; order Zoantharia; family Parazoanthidae; genus Parazoanthus; species Parazoanthus swiftii. Next base: position 4,805 of record JAOBYE010377757.1, read on the forward strand.
TAACTTGATCATATCCAGATATTTTAACGTTCAGGCCTGTTATAAATGTATCTTAAATTTTTGCGGTCTAGCCTCACATATCAGCCAATTAAATACTAGTTTTTAAAAATAAATAGGATTTATTTTAAAAATTTCACTAGCTGAAATAATTGCCAGTATTTTTAATAAAAACGAGTGAGCAGCACACGGACTGTAGTTTGTAGCTTTGTAACCGTTATTCTTCGTCGCGTTTCGTCTGTGTAAAATAACAGTCTTCAGGAAGTTCGTAAAACAGCGCTTTATATTGAGATATTAATCTGCATTAAGTTCTTGGTTTTAGAACCCACGGGATCGGGAAGTGATGGTCTTATTCAAACACGATGTTTACAGGAAATAAATTGATGTTTTTTTGGGGAGGGGGTTGTTTGTGGTTAGCGCTAACCAACTTTTATAATGGTAATAAGACTGAGTGGAGTCCAATTCGTATATAGGTAATCGAATGAGGCCGAGTCCAATTTGGGAAAAAATCACGCATCGTTTGGCCGAATTGAAATTAAATGCCCGAGCCTTTAGGCTGATGTTTTTCCCAAATTGGACTCGGCCCCATTCGATTACCTTTTAAATAACATAGAGAACATTTTTTTTTATCTTTCAAATAACAAGTTTTCAAAGCGTCAAGCGGCGTGAGTTTGAAACAGGGAAAATGTGTTTGAGCAATTTTTTGGCATTTACGAGTCGTTGTTTTAAATTTTTCACTGGGCAAGAAGCTTACACTTCAATTGCTGTTGATGTTCGATCTTTTAGTCCGGCAGTTCATCGTTCCATTATTCGCATTAATAGCAAAATTTTCCGAGAACACAGCCACAGAGAAAACACAACGTCTGTCGGCCCTCTCAAATAAACAAACGTCAGCTTTCGTTTTCGTGTTGAATTTTTACTACTTAATGTATAAAGTTGCTAATCAAGTTCTTGGTTTAAACTTCTTCATTTTTTAAGCGAAGTTCTCGCCATCAGGCACCTAACGTTTTACGTAGAAGAACAACATGAACGAAAAGTCGATTGCCCAGTTTCACTTTCAGTGCAGTGGCGCACGTCAGCGAGATGTTCCCGCCGGCGGGAAAACTCGCAAAGATGTACGGCAGGTTTTCGGCGGGGGATTTAATCGGTTTTCAGTTTTATAGAAACAATCACCTTCATTTTAAAACTGAAGCAATAATTTCTCCGTTTCATCTCCACAATCAGTTCGCTAACAGAGGCTTTTGATATTGTAAACACTCACATTTTTCGCTCACTCAATCAACCACGTGACCGTGTTGCCATAGCAATTTTGTAATTACACATGTGGTTCAACAGGAACTTAACTGATAACTGGATATACCTATGTCAGTAGTCGTCGCTATTTTTCTAGTTCAAATTCAGAGTAAGTATAAAATAAGATAAAGTAACCATTGCATTTAACAGGTGGTTTGTCGCTAAATATCACAACACCTTATCATTTCCATTTCACAACCGTCAGCTCACTTAGATTGTTTTTGACAGATAGATATAGTTTAATATTGCTTTGAATTTACGAGCTTCTTAAATAATTAAAACAAGTATTTCTGGCACTTCTATCATTAACTACAATACCATTTTAAAGTCAACTTCAATTATTTTTACATCTGTAACGGTTGACTGGCGACAAGGCCAATTACGCGTATATTGTCTTTCCATTTATGCCGTCCGAAATTTAATTAAAGGAAAAATGCCCCTAACCGTGTTAGAAACACAAACAGTTACAGATAATAATAATTTTTGTTTCATTTTGAATCATTTCAGTTTTTAACTTTCACTCTTGTTACCCTTTTGAGTCTTCGTTATGTCGTATTTTACTTTGAAAGAGTGTTTTACAGTGTCAGTACTTTAATGCATGTTTTACAGAAATGGGGATGCTGTACGTATTAATTATCACTGCGACTGTAATTATTTTATATTCCTTCAGGCTAACACTACCAAAGAAACAATGAATAAAATGGTGTTTTAAGATACAATACTCGTTTATATTCAGTGATATGTCCGTCACAAAATGCAAAGAAATAGTACGCCGTTTGCAGCAATTACATCGGTAAATCGTCTTCGGTAGTAGCTTTTCATTTAGTTTTGTTTAAATCGTTGCCTAAGTTAAAAAGTAGCATTTCTCTGTGATTCGGACTAGTTTAGGAAAATAATTAAGAGCCGATACTGTTAACTGGGTATCTAATTAAAATATAGCGACTTCAGAGGACGATCTGCCGCTTGATCAGTATCATATATGATAAACGCGAGCGAGAGGTCTGTTTATCTGAATTACTTTTTTACAGTAACTACGTCACGGACCGTGCAACAAACCAATCAAAGTTAATCTTTCCAATTGAGAAAAGTCTGAATAAGTTTTCCCGAGCTCTTTAGTTAAGTTTAATTTCCAATTACAAATTCCTTACCTAATTTTTTTGTATGCGTCACAAAATGGTTTACTTACTTTTTATTTTGCCGTAATTCAATCCCATAGTGCAACAGCAATACATATTTTGAAAGGTTTATCAAGCAAGGTTTAGTATACAACAGTACATTAATGGCTTAATGCGAGTTCCAAAATTGTAGCATGGGGCTCGAAACTACTGCTGTCTGAAAATACAATTAATAACGTCTTGACGAGATAAAATTTTACTACAGTTGAGATAATACAAAAACATGAAAATATTTAGTTTAATTAGTTCCTGGTTAAAATGTTGAAAACAATGTACGAGCAAATCCCGTTGTCAAATATAACAAAAAATATCGGCCAAAATTCAGTCAAACAGCACTATAACATTCAAAAACATTTTGGACATTCGAGGGTTGCACGTGCTAGATACTCCTGGAACCAAGTGCCTTAACATTTATGACGAAAACGATGATTAAGGCCGCGCGCAATATTTCAAGGCAAAGATAGGGAGCACAATCGACAACTCTACAGACAAGTTTACAATTGGTAACAGCTTTAGTAATCTACCAAGAACTGTAAAAAGAAGTTAGACGTCAACCACTTCTCCTTCAACAGATGTCTGTGGACTTAGTGTATTACGCCTCAAAAGGAAATCTCGATAAGATAAAGCAATATGTACACGACGGTGTTTGTGTCGACGCGCATGGCGAAAACGGTGAAACTGCTCTCTTTCACGCGTCCAGGAATGGGTTTCGCAAATGTGTTCAGTATCTTCTAAGAAAAGGGGCTGATCCAAACTGGTAAGAAGCTAAAGAATCACAAGGAAAACAAAGAACAAGCAAAAGACAAAATTGGAAATAGAAAAGTATTAGTAAAACATTATTTAAAAAATAATTTTACTATCACACGCGTAGAGTTTAATTTGAAAAACTTTTCAATAATATACACTATTATATATACTAAACGAATTCCTTTGATCTTCTATCAAAACTCTAATTGCAGAAATAACCTATATGACATATCTGTGTTTTTGTCACTTTCTTGGGTACCAAGAAGATTTCAGATAGCCTTCTATCCATTTTTTTGTACTTTTTCAACAAAATGTATTTTTTGCTAAATGTACAGCGGAATACCTGTCGAGAAAACGGAAACAATTTGGAATAACATCAGGAAATTTGACGCGTGCCAATCCGCGTCAGATAAAAAAAAAACAAGCTATCAGGAGAAGAGTGGAACAAGTGTAAACATTTGTCGGCAGGGAAGCAATTTAAATTGACAGCGATAACTGTAACAAACATAGCGCCATTTCAACCACTGTAACTGAATATGAAAAACTCTACATCTTTTGCCGAAGTCAAGTCATAACCCTTTTTTCTTCCCTGCCGGTTTTATTAGCGTTAGGCAAATGAATGTTTGTATCACACCCCTCACGCTGGAAAATAGTCACGGTACATTTACAATGAAAGACTGAACCACTGTACATGCTGACGAATCCTACTCAATCTTATACAAAAATGAAATGTCCACGTTCAACTTACTGTTTTACCAATTTCAAATATTTCAAATTTTCTTGAAACGACCGTTTCCTTCGATTTATCTGAAGACCTGTAGACAATGTCTCGCAGATTTTACAAACACAAATTAACTAAATCACTCTTGATCAACTATAAAGTCTCAAGATATATACTGGTATGCAACTATTCCTTCTTTGTAGCTCAATCAAATTGCACTTATTACTGTGTGTTTGTGCTTGTGTGTTTGAGTATGTGTACTTAAATTTCTATCTCGTTTACATTTTTCCTTCCCCCTTTTTGGGCATGTTAACAAAAAACTGAACTGTCCATAGCTGCTTTCCAAAGTAACTCCTTTTAGCTATCATGGGAAGCTGTGCTCAAGTTATGTGTTCTTCCAGAGTTAATAACTGACTGTGTTCTGCAATGTACAGCTGCAGCGAGTTGGGCTTCACCCCCGTAAACGCCGCTTGCTTCGGAGATCACGTGGCAAGCTTAGCTCTCTTAGTGCAGCATGGTGGTTTCATTAATCAGCTGTTCCCAGGTGTCAGAGAAACTCCACTGGCCAGCGCTGCGAGGCATCGCAGCAAAAGGTGCCTACAGTTCATGAACATGGTCATGAAAAATGCTCTCACAGAACATGGGGAGAACTTGCTAGAGCTGCACCTCATGGGCCATCGGGTATGTACAGTATAACAACAACAACAATAATAATTATTATTATAACTGTATAGTAATAATAATAATAATAATAATAATAATAATAATAAAGGATTAGAAGTGGGAAGAAATGGCCAAGAGGATGACCAAAACATGTGTGTTATTATGGAAGTGTGAGTTGGTTCGGATGAAGGTAATAAAATGACATACAGTTTGCGCCTTCTACCAGAACTGTTACTCGTTTTGGACGCTTGGCCGGATCATGGTTTATTATTAATAGATCCGGATACTGGCTCAGAGTAATTTGATCAACAGATTTTTAGGTTAAGAAATGTTGTACATGTCTGTCCTCTAAATAATGATATCGCATGCCCTTGCGATTCTGGGAAATGCGTGATCCCCCTCTTGATGTTCGGAAAAAATGTCCCCTTCCATAAAATCACTAGCCCCCTCCCATGCTCATTAGAAATGATACGTCCTTAGTAAGGAGCGGCGCTTGTAAAAAGAGCTAGAGAGTTTGCTGGAGAGGCGTTGTTAGAGAGGGGAGATAGTAACCCTTTTTTCTTCCCACTCATTTTATATAACTAAACGCTTCATTTTGTTGAACTCAATCGCGAATTCGAAGTCCAACTACAAATTTCAGGATTGCAAAGGAAAAAGACCACTGGTACTTGTCTACTAGAACAGAGAAGACACGGATGCGACATAAAACAAGATGGGATCAAAAGTTTTGCCATTTTATCATATATTTTATTAATTTTGATTTACCCAGGCACGTTCGCTACTCAAGCACAAACCTCTGTGCATTAATCCAGGTTTATCAGCACGAGTGCCTTGTATCGAGCCAGAAGAGCTAAAGATCCCCCAAGGGGATTTTCATCAGGAGGCTGGGCCTGCATGGCTGCTTCAGTCGGCAATATGGAGAGGTACCCCTGTTAGCGTCAAGCTGGTGAAAAATGCAAACAAATCGAAATATGATAAGCATTTGCTGAAAGAAATTGATATTATAAGGTAAATTTGGCCGTGCATTTGATTTCAAGGAAAGTGGGTAAATAAATTTCGTGCAGGTTTGTTGTTGTTTATGTTGTTTTGTCTTTTTTCTTTTTCCTTATATTTATCATCAGCATCTTCTTCTTCTTTTTCTTCTTCTTCTTCATCTTCTTCTTCTTCTTCTTCTTTTTCTTCTTTTTTCTTCTTCGCCGTCGTCTTCTTCAGTCTTTTTTTTCTTCGTCTTCGTTTTTTTCTTCTTCCTCTTCTTCATAATCATCATCTTCTTCTTTTTCTTCTTCTTCTTTTTCTTCTTCTTCTTCTTCTTCGTCTTCTTCTTCTTCTTCTTTTTCTTCATCTTCTTTTTCTTCTTTCTTCTTCTTCTTCTTCTTCTTCTTCTTCTTCTTCTTCTTCTTCTTCTTCTTCAGTCTTCTTCTTCTTTTCGTCTTCTTCTTCTTCTT
>JAOBYE010377757.1:10945-29625 GCA_025403585.1 Parazoanthus swiftii
TTCTTCTTCTTCTTCTTCTTCTTCTTCTTCTTCTTCTTCTTCAGTCTTCTTCTTCTTTTCGTCTTCTTCTTCTTCTTCTTCTTCTTCTTCTACCTTTTCCTCTTTTTCTTCTTCTTTTTCTTCTTCTTCTTCTTCTTCTTCTTCATCATCTTCTTCTTCGTCGTCGTTGTCTTTTCTTTTTCGTCATCTTCCTCTCTTTTTCTTCTCCTTCTCCTGTTCTTCTTGTTCTTCTTCTTTATCATCTTCATTTTCATCGTTAACTTCTCAACACTTTTGTAGGATAGCATGCGCATTCACTCCCTGACAAGCATGCATCAGTATCACTCGCAAAATCCGTCCTTGCGAAATAATTTAAGAATCCATCTCCCTCAGTATCTGATACCTTCCGCTGGCCTGTTACAGAGTAGCTTTTATGGAACACGTCAAGCAACTCTGTTTATGAACTCGATGTTAATTAATAATTTACTGTGTTTTTTCCAGCCAGCTGCGCCATCCAAGACTCGCCATTTTAATGGCGGCGAACGTCGGTCCCGCCACGGGACATATCTGTTTAGTTCTGGAACCTTTTGAACTAGGATCTCTTCATTACGTGCTGTATGAGACCCAGCTTAAGATGAACTTAGCCGAACGAGTAGGGATCTTGTTAGACGTGGCGGAGGGGATGATTTTTCTACATAATCTCAAACTGCTCCACTGTTTCCTGAATTCCTACAGTGTTTTGCTCTCTGAAAGGTTTCGGAGCAAGATTGGAAATTGTGAGTATGTGCAAGAAAGTGGGAGCGCACGGGTTCCGATCAATGGCTGTGAAATGCAAACAAGATGGATGGCACCTGAACAACTACTGGCTGAGCCCGCAAACAATGCTGCTGACGTGTATAGGTTTGTAGCTTTCCATCCGATTTGTGTTTAAGGGTAAACATTCTTATGATTCAAATAGCGCTCCTCTCAAATAAAAGTCTTTCCTGCCTGATAAATGATTTCTATGCTCGATTATTTCGTTGGCATCGAATGGCCTTACAAATTTCTAAACGTTCACAAAATCTTGGTTCCTACCCCAAGTGTAAAGAAGAATTTCTGAAACTATTTATCTGCTCATGTTGGTTTAGCTGCTCGTGCGCGCAAAAACATCCACGGCATTGTTTGAAAAACTATTTGGAACTTTCCTTTGATTGCTGTTGTATAGTAGTCTTGTTCTGTTTCAACTTCTAACTAAAGTTTATTTTTTGTTTTTAAGTACCTTTATGTTCAGTATCAGTTTCAGCAAATGTGAACCTAGTTACCACAACGCACACTGTTTAAGTAAGGAAATAGTGGAAGGATTTCATTTCAATTTAAATTGTAAAGACCGAACAAAAAAACAAGGAAATCACATTAACGAGTGAGCTATTAACATATTTTTGTTATGTTGAAGAGTTATTTTCTAAAACGTAGGTTAACAATTATAAAAAGGGGTTTAAAAATTATGTATTGAACAAGTATTTGTTTTCGATTTCAGTTTTGGAGCGACGATGTGGGAGTGTTTGGCGCGAACGGTACCATGGGATTGGATTGAAACGAATTCAATTCAACACGTATTGTGCGATCTTGGACAAAGTTTACCAGTCCCGAAAACATGGCCAAACTATATACAGACTATTTTGAAGAAATGTTTGGACAAACCTGGACTAAGACCCAATTTCTGTTCTGTGTATGAACAGATGAACTGCGACAATAACAGAGGCTGGAACGTAGGCTCAGATAATCTTGACAACATCTTCGCACACTGGATCGAAAATCACAATTACACAAGACAATCGCAGCGGAAATCAATACTTACTGAAACACAAGCAAGAACACAGACAAAAAAAGATGTCATCGACGAGATTATAGAGGAAAAGTATGTTCCTTATCGAAGACATTCTTCAATAGGTGAAAAAACAATTGATGAGGCTTTGATGAAAATTTTAAAGATTTCAGACTCACACTATCTAAAGAAACAAGAAACGAAAGACGCTACCAAATATGGTAAAGTTATTGCTGCTCAAATGTCAGCTGTACGACGAATGCGCGCGCACGCAGAGCCATACAACCGCCACCGCTGGGCGAAAGAAGTTACCCTTGCGCGGACTTTAGAAGGCGATATGGATAGACTTCACAACATGGTGGACGTTAAGAAGTTTTGGAAAAAAAATAAGCGCAAACCTCTACTAACGAAGAGCGAGGTTCGTCATCTCCGTACGAAACCTGAAAAAATAGAAAAAATTCAATCTATAGCCAAGAAGTTCCAAAAGAAAACCTGGGCTCGACACTTAGACAAACTTAGTGATAATTCCCAGACGGAAGCAAGAAGAAAGAGTGCAATTGACAGCCAAGTTCATCTCTTCAAAAGTTGTTCAAGCTTGGTAAGAATATATGAGGAAGCATTGAATTCCGAGAAAAGCGAGAGTGGTAAATCAGACATCGTTGAAATCAAACCATATTCTTCGTCTTTAGAAGAAATATATGTCGATCAGCCAGAGTGGACACTGAGTGAAGTCTTTGGATCCAGTAACAAAAATGTAAAACTCTTAATCATGGGTGAAAAGCGAGCAGCTTATCTAACCAAGGCTGCATCTTTTATCTGCAGTAGTGAAAGTGATGCTCAACTGCGCATGCTCATACCTCGGTCAAAATCACTAAGTGACATTAGCCAAGAAAAGGTGGACCGGGCTGAGGCGTTGCCGTGGTTACAGATGACACAACAGGAAAGGGTGGTCACTAAGACGCCTCCATCGAAAAAATCCGATCTGTCCGAGGACGTGCTCGTGTAAGTGATAGTATCGTCGATTTTATGTGGTTTTATGGTAATTTTAAAAAATAACATTCAAAATGGTTGTAACAATCAATGCTGAAAGTGATACCTAAAGTCGAGTCATTATCCAAGAAGGAAAACTTAATCACAAGGCCAGGAACTTGTTTTGTGGGATTAGACTGTAATTCTGAAGTTCAGAATACACAGAAAGTTACCAGAAGCGCTCAGACAGTCAGGGAGATTGCTGGGTAGGGTTTACAGATGAAATACAAAGCTTGCGTTTTTGCATTTTGCTGTAATCATATTTTACCAGTAGACAGGTCAATTAAAATAAGCTGCTTTTCGTATACGCAAAATAGAAAAAGCTTAATTCTTAAGAAAATCTGAAGCAAACTAAAACAAACTTTCAAACACGTAAATACTGATTGGTATAACAGCTACTACTGACATTTGAGGAAACATCTGAATAGTCTGCTTGAAAACTGAAAGAAACAGTTCAGCCCTCGGTAATCGAAGATCCCGGGTTGGTATGCAGTAGATCACGCTCACACATTTTTCTCCGTAATTACTCTTTCTAGACACAGCCCTCTAGAAATTTCAAGCTCTGCGAGTAAAGTTAGAAAGGCACATTTCGTCACACAAGTAGCCAGTGGAATGCACCCCAGGAAGTCAAAGAGTTATGACGGAAAGTGTAAAACAACGCTGCAAGAATCGGCTACTGCGCACGCTTCATATTCAGTCCCGGATGTTCTAACGCCTGTGGAGGTTGCGCCAACTTTTGAGGCCTCGAAAAAGTCCAACGAGAATAGCGAGACTCTGAAGGTAGCTATGTTTAACTTAAATGTAATCCTGAGTGGGGACTATCACCTCATTGTAACTGTAACTTTTTGAGGGACAAACATGCACGTAACACACTACTTACATGTACTGTACTAGAAGTTAGCAATGCTAATGGAGGTGCTGCCATTTCACTAACTATAAAGATCAAAATGTAACAAATAAGATGTTTTCATCAGTATATTATGGAAAACAGGTCACTCCACCCGGTACATTTGCTTAAAATTTTAGCAAAGTTCAAAGGCTGACTTCTCGGTGTCATTTCAGTCAATAGAAATATAACAGGGAAGCATTTAATCTGTTACGTGACTTTCCGTGAGCAAAGCCAAAGCCAAAACGAAAGCAAAAACACCGACATATAAAAGACAAATCTTTCTTGCTCAATAGTAGTCCAATTTACCCAAATATCCTTGCGCGCGTGCATGCAACAGTAACACGTAACCAGTCCCCACCGAGCGAGTTCTCGGAAACGACAAATTTCTCAAACCAAACAATTGTTGGGACTAACAACTATAGATTCCGCTGGCTCACTTTGTTCGGCAGCAATAAATATCACGAGAGAGGGCCATTTTAAGACATAAATGATTTCAGCGTAGTTGTTTTGATAATTTAGTGAATTTAACTAACTGGCTATTTTATCTAATAGCTTGTTGACATGATAATAATATTCTTATTTCATATTTACTATTTTTTTTGCCGGTACAGCGACCCCTCATATATGAGGACTAATCGCCGTATGTATAAAATAAAAATAAGCGAACATGCACATATTATTCAACGATTTTTATCCTAGCAACAGTACTTAATTTACATGTGATTCATGTTAATGATTGGAGTTAGCTACACTTTTTGATGAAAAGGAAAAAGAACGTTAAGGCTGAAACTGCCCAAAATCTTAAGGAAATGTGTGGGCTGAATTAAGAACATTCTCAACCAAACTTGACACATTTTTATAAAAAAGAGTGCACATCAAAACTGCCTGCATGCCAACTGGATAGCTTTTATCTGTGACCAGTTTTAGCAGCATGCGTATGGGGGAGTGGGGTGATCGAACAATGAACATTAGATTGGCTGTCGAACAGCTGGTCACGTTCGATGATTATCTCTCCCATTTTCGATATTTCAGAGAGACTGTATATATAGATGTACAAAATGAATCTCTCTCTCTATAATATGAAGACTCTCTCATTTGTTAGTGTCTCACACGTCCTAAAGACAATTGTGTTTCTGCTGGCGTGAAACTACCATCCTCCCCCCCCCCCCCCAAAAAAAAAGGTGATTAAATTAAATTTACCCAACTCTACCTAAACCTGTCTAAACCTACACTCACATTGTTCTCTAATGTATACGCTCTTCTTGTAACATAAATACAAGTTGCTGGAAGATTTTTCAAGCTGGTTGGACGACAACATGTCCAACAGCTCAGATGAAGAAGACAGCGACGAGCCTGGGTTCAAACCGGAGGACAGGTTTGAATCAGGTTAGTGACATGTGACTTCGATGATATAACAACAGAGAATGAGCGATCAGGGGTAATGTTCAATGCCGTTTAGGTGATGACTAGTCGTGCAACCTCCGGAGAGGGGACTTCTTCACATGAGCCTTATATGTGTGTAATGCGCAAAAGGATATGGTTTTCAAACCGCCTCGGTCAGTAATTGGTGTGTCGTGGGTTGTGTTTTTGGTGAGTTGGGGAATGCATGGCACATTCAGTTGAGGGTATTCGCAGAATGCGGTCTAACAACGGGTAAGGAGTTCTTTCACAAAGCAAGCCGCACACCTCACTAAAAATATTGAACAAGGGGTTCATGTAAAAGTGATTAACGGCAAAAAATACGTGGTAACAGCCCCGTCCAGAATTTTGCAAAGGTCACTGAAGAAAATGAATTAAAAGTCCACAGACAAGCGGCTGGCCCAAATCACACATGTGCTTTTGTTTTACCCAAAATTTGCTATTGCGTAAAGTAATTTCGTTAACTCCTTTAAAATTGTGGAATTAAAACTCCACGAGCTCACGAGTTTAAAGAGGCAGAATCACCCTCCTCCCTCAAGCACTTTGCGCAGTTCTCGGTTTTCCGCAACAGTTGAACCACTATAAAAAGTTACTAACATCTCAATTTGTTTGATCGAGGCGCCCTGTTTGAGAATGCTGCAGTGGCAAGTCCCATCAACCCTTGCAGTGAGGCAGCCCTGAACTACGATTCCATCATGCGGTCGCCGAAACGTGGAAACCAATCTTTACTGAGCGGAGACACGTCTGGAATTCCAACATCACGCAATGAACAACGCGGTCAGTGGGTATTAAAGAACAAGGAGCCAAAGAACTTTTTTCATTCCGTAACAGGGGTGAGTTCTTCTCATTGGTACAACGTATAACGTACCTGGCAGGCAGAGATATCTCATGTGCCCTCTAGAAATATGAGATACCTGCCTGGCAGGTGCTTATGGTCATAAACGTTTTCTGACCTCATCTGTAAGATTCTTAATAACTACGAGAGCAGACAGTCTTCAGACTAGCAACTCTTGTGTATCAGGTGGGTAGACAGCCAGACAGATACACATACACCACTTGTTTGAACAATGCATGTGGTATGAGACGGCACACCAACTGACTCGCACACCGCTCGCCAGTAACACGTACGCGGACACACAATCCAACACGCCTTTCAAAACCAAAGCCACTCACATATACATTTGTGTATACCTAACCACTCCACACCACAATAACCGCTTTCGTTCGTGACGCAAGCAACAGGTAATGTTTTGATGAACTGGCTCTCGTCACCCAATGACGACAACATGACCAAGTCACGCATCACAATGTACTCGGCACTGAAAGCCCAGTAATAGTTGTAACAACATTTTAGCATGTCTTTCCTTATCTTTTCTGCCAGTTTTTTCCAATGAATTATCAGTCAAACGTGTTTTATAAAACAGAACCACATGCCTGTTTTTGAATCCTCTAGCTAACGCTGCCATTTACTGCAGGAGCGTAATACAACAGAGAAACGCCGACCTCGAAGATCAAAGAGCCTGGTAAACTTTAAGAACGAGGATATTAAAGTTTATCCTGAGGAAGCAACGAGAGACTTTCAGCAGTACACAAAATGTCCCAAGGATTTTTCCTTTGAGCAAACTCTACCTGTAGACACGAACGGACAACATGTTTCGGTCGAGCTCAAGGTAGCAGTGAGAAGAAAAGACCCCTTGCAGCACGCTAGAAACAAGTCACTATAGGGCTCCAATGTTGATACTTTGATTGAAATATTTACTCGTAATTGATAACAAATTCTTGACAAGACGAAAATCAAAAACTCTGGTTTCTTTTAAAGATTTGTAAAACTAAGAAATATCTCATCTTGGTAGATATTTTGAAAAATGGAATCAAATAGAGCGACCATTGATTCAGTGGGTTAAAAAGACTGAAAAAGATTAAGTTACAATGAGAAACGACTGTTAAAGGGACACACGGGAGACTCTACATCATGCATGTGACTGGCCAATAAGTTGATAAAACAGTCAATAAATTAGCAGAGTGTTCTGCTCTTGTTTTGCTAGCGGTTTTTTTCCAAGCTTATGTCGATCAACAATCCACACGGCCTCGTGCTGCAGGTTCGGGTGCGATATCGTCCGCGCAGTTTGCTGTTTATAAGTCTTGATACGAGAGGATCATCGGGAACCATTGAACGCGTTTAAAATTGTTCAGATCGTTCCAATCGTTATTCTAGTACCCACACCACAAAAACCAGACGACCGCCCGGCTGGTCGTTTGTAGCATGTGAGAGGGAAATAGACTGGCATGTTTAGGAAAACGAACTTTATCATTTTGTGTATCTCCGTTACAAGGCTTTCAATCTCAGACAGCATCTTGGTAACTTTTTTGTAATGCTACCGATACTGATTTTACCTCCTATTGGTTTTGGTCATTTTGATCTTGTCTATTTGATTAGGAAGGGCGATTCCTGTGAAAACTGTTTCTTATCATTGGCATCTTTTTAGTTGTATATCAATTGGAGATAATATTAAAACTATAAAACGGATAAAAGCTATAAAAACACTAAATTATTTGTCATTAATCAGTTGGAGGTAAGAATCTTCGTTTTTGCCGCTTGATCGCTTCCAGGTGATGCTGTCAAACGTTCATTCGCAGAGCGTTCACGTATTCAGTACATAGGGAGACCACTTTCACTAGTTCACGGATAGCATTTCACCAGGCAAGTTCTAAAACACGTCATTATCTCTTTACTCATGTAAGACGAGAGCCCCACAAGAACGCTCTTTTTAAAAAAAGACCCCCTAAAAATCTACCCCGGCCCGACCCCCACCTCCACCACCACTTCACACACAATATTAATTAATAACCAGCCTCTTAGAGTTGGCAAAGCTGTTTTGACTGTCGGTGTTTCCACCAGCTCATTTGTTTGCGGAATGTTGATCATTTTCATCTAAAACTAGCCGTTATTGATTGTAGAATTTTTATATTTCCTTTCTCTAATAAATATAAAAATTTAGGTTACTTTGTCAGTTAACAATAAAGTATCAAACGGGAAGTCAAAGTGATTATCAGTCGTTCAGTTTTCAATCAAAGGGGTCATTTTTTAACCTTTTTCCTAGATTTTAAAAACTATTTTTTATAACTAGTAACATTACTTTTAAAGTTGAACATACATTATTTGTACATTTCGTGGAAACGTTCTGCACTGGCTACACATACGCGTAATTTTCGATATTTGTATTTCCATCTTCAATAATTCTACTTTGCGTAGTTCATTAAACCCCAAGCATCTGGTACCCCCCCCCCCCCCCTCCCCGCCCGTGCAGTCTGAGGCGTCCAAAATAATATTTTTGTTCAATAAAGGCCGTATAAATATGCAAAAGGCGAGTGCTAGCGGCAACGTGTGGTTGCATGTATATATTATAAGCACTGATACTCTCGTGTTTCGTCCACCAGCATTTTATCTATTTTATACACTAAATATATTTAAAATTGTTGAACGTTGTGGACCTTTTCTCTTGGCAGACCTTTGAAAGCCCTTTACCTGTTGAGATTATGTTTACGACTAACTATGAAATTCAGGAAAATTTGTCAAGCCCACAGCGTCTAGTAAGCCTCAGTCTAAAAGCACTTAAAAAGAATAAGCCCTCAGGGCGCTTAATTGAGGAAATCCGTAGATATGTAAACTTTATTTCAACATGGTCAGTCGCCAGTAAAATACACACTAGCAATAATCAAAATGATTCACTACTTTACATGATTGCCGTGTAAGGACACCGAAGATACAAGACGGAAACTAGTCCAGCTTTCTCTTGCATAAACTACAAGTCAAAGATATCATTTACAGCGAATTTTATTTAGCGCCAGCACAACTCAAAGCAATCACTTGCATCCCTTTTTTGCCCGATTCCGCTACTCCATCATTCCTCCGAACAGGATCGCAAATGAAATGTAAGAAAATGTCTGGGAAAGCAATAAAATTGCGTTAAAATATTCGATAGAGCGATGAGCTGTCTCTCTATCAGCCCTCCTGTTAAGTAGATTTTCCGCTTCCCAACAAGTCCGCCAGCTACAGAGAATAAATGGATATCAAATAATGTGGTTTGGCTCACCGATCGATTCCCTGCCGTATTTTGTTCGTGAGTCAAAAATGTAATTTGCCTCCTGGGCAAAATACGAAAAGAATCGCGCCAAAGACACAACAAACAAATCCAGTCGACTCTTTTAGTTTAAATACTATTTCTCTTTCGACCTAAAATTCACATTATAAAAAAAATTCATTGTTTTTTTTATACATATACATTTGGTTGTTTTTATTTGGAATCCATCTGCGAGTTTCACCTGCTTTTTGTGCCTAACCAATCAGAAAACGCAATATTAAAAAAAGCGGTTTCCAATTTTCCTGCCGAATTGTAAAACGAAATTCGATCGAACACACCCTGTTTATCAAAAACTCACACCATATGAGTTGCGACATGGAAATACCTTTGTCTTCGATTGCGAAAGCTGTATTTGAAGCCACTATTGGCCTGCTTGTTAAAAAAAGTAGAGATGTGACGGCGGAAAAGCTGAAAGATGGCGATGTCACAGACCAAAATATCAGGAACTTGATCGTGCGTGAAATCAACGATATCAAATCGAAACTCGACGGGCTGGCGAGGAAAGATCTCTTAGCAAGTCTCAGTTTCTTCAGAGAAGGTCTCGTGTTCTTGTATCAGTTGTTCGACATGACAACGAGTAGGGAGCTCAGTGTAGCAACACAACTGGCGGCAGAGAAAGAACAGGAAAATCAAACGGTCAGTTTAAACACAACGACTGATGACTTACAGCTATCAGTGGACGCAGTGTCTTTTGCTGAGGAATTGAAAAGCTTTAATCTACAGGACCTTGACGAATTAGCAAAAAGAGAGCTTTTTAATGCAAGGAAAAGGTTTGATGACGCCAGAAGAGAAGCTACAAGAGCCTTCAGTAACGAATCCCTGAGTCTGTCTGATCGCATTTTGGCTATGAAAATTCGGATCATGTCGATTTTACTGCACGAAGTTGACAACCCCGCAAGTGGTTTGACGGCGTGCAGAGTGTGTCTTGATGAGCTCCACGCCATTCCAGCGATCCAGAAGAGTTTCAAAGTTGAAGTTTTGCAAGGTTTTAAATCTTTTTTTAACAAAGACGAACGCGGGGAACTCATTACTGCTGTCTGTCACGTAAACCGTGTTGTTTACAGTGTCACGCACATTGTCGGAAAAGAAAGAGGTGAGCTTTTAGTTTGGCCCAGTGTTAATATCGGAAAAGAAAGCGTTGATCCCCTGCGTGACCAAAGAGTTACTAGAAGGCTGTGCGCGCTGAACATGGAGCATTGTAGTATTGTTTTTTCGTTTGGCTGGGAGGGGGAAGAGACGCACAAGCTAGTAAATCCAAAGGACATTGCCACCAACACACAAAGTCAGTTTATCGTTATTGCACATAACAGTGTCAAAGTGTTTAATAATACTGGCAAATTCCTGCACCTACTACGTCCTCCCGAGCCAGTTGACATTAGCGATGGCGACTGTTGTGAAGAGCTGTGGGATTTACTCAAGATGTTGATATTTTTCATTTTTTTGCCTCTCTGTGCTCTCCTCTATTTTACATATTTTAATAACAGCGATACAAAGCCGCCTCCGCTTGGGCCTTGGGGAGAGTTGGGTTCACCCTACAGTATTGCTACCGACCGTAAAGACAACATGTATGTATTGGCTGACACACTCGTGGTGAGAAATGGTCGTACAGTAGGATACAGTGTGTATGTGTTTGACCAGCACGCCGAGCTACATCGGGAGTTCCGTCTGAAGGGAGGGTCCCAGGGTTGGTCAGTGACAGTCACTGACCATGATCTAGTGTTTGTAGTAGTTTGTCGTGACAACGGATATCAGGTTGAGGTATACGATACTGACGGACTGTTTGTTCGCACCTTTGGAGAGGAAATACTGGGATATCACAGGCCTGATATCACTGCTGCGACTGATGGCCAAGTTATGGTGTTGGATAATAATTCCCTATGTGTCCATGTGTTCAGTGAACAAGGAGATCACCTTCGCCAGTTTAAAGTCCAAGGAAAAGATGGACACATTGCGTTTGACGCGGCAAGTGAACACGTCATTATATCTTTACTAAAATCAGACAAAGGGGTCCGTCAAGTGTCAATCTACACTAAAACTGGAGAGCATTTAAGGAGCATTCAGCTCGGCTCAGAAAAGGAGCACTCGTTTTCGGGAGTAACGGTGACCGTGGATGGACGCATAGCTGTAACAAGTCCTTTTGAAAGCAAAGTCTACGTCCTGTAGAAACACAAAACCTTGGCAAGGTTACAGCTACACTCCTTTTTTTATAAGAACCTTTATTTTTGGACCTAGGCTAAATGTTCTTAAAAATTTTGCGGGTTGCTGCCTCAAATTTTCTTAAAATGTTCTAACATATATCAGTTAGTACACGTAGTGGAATGTAAACATGCACTGGCACAAGCTAGCTGGAAGTGGAGATTAGCATGTGCACCAAACACTTTTGCCCTGTCAGACCTGACACTGTTCAAATAAAGATATATTCCCTCTAGCGATTTCCCATTTGTAATACAACGCAATTGTAACCAATTTTACATGCAAAAAACATTAGCTGTAACACGTACATTTAGTTAACTGGTTTGCAGTAAAGAAACAAATAACAGTGAAGAAATTGAATTATTTCCACGAATTTGTACTGTAACCAAAAAAAAGGTTCTTCTCTCAGCCTCAGGTTTGTTCTTAGCATGTTCTTAATATCTGAGCAAATCTCAGCCACGTGTTCTTATAAAATAGGTTCTTACAAAAAAAGAGTGTATGAACACTATCTGTGAGACTGTGTTTTGTTCTTGAATTGACAGTGGTATAGATGTAAGTACATACAGCACATTATTTCAAGGTGGCTTATCATTTTATTAATCGGCTAAAACAATGTTAAGCGTATCCTGTTTAGATTGGGCTTTTTGGAGTCGGTGGAGGGGGTGGAATGGCGCAATTATATTAAAGTAAACCGAGTCATTTCCGAGTTTTAATGCTTGCCATGAAACTTGGCTTTTATAAAGTGTTCACCGAAAACGTATTACTTTGCAATAATTCAGTTGCCCTTACGCTGTAAGACATCAAAACGTAATATCTATACAAATTGCATGGGTTCTATAGTTGGTCTCGAATTTTGCGTTCGATCTTTCAATGAGCCTTACTATTTATACTATACTAACAGGTGAGGTTTTTTTAAATCTTAAAGGTTAATTCACAAGGGCTCATACATGCACTTGATTGTGGTACAAAATCCTATCTGATATGTGGCATACCACTTTTTTTATTAAGAACAAACTTAATAAGAACGTTATTGAGGCCGGGTTTGCCCGAAAAATAAGTACAAAATCAGAACAAACTGAGGCTGAATCAAAAATTTAGCAAGTGTACAAAGTTTAACTTCATGCAGTAGTCCTCTCTCCGATAACGCACCTATAGCATTTAAAAATAGTTTGTCTTGCAAAAGGCACTTCAAAATTCACGTGAAACAGTGCACAGAAACATCTTACCGAATTTTAGATGAATTTAACCCCATATGGAAATTACAGCAGTTAAGAACAAAAAACACTTCGAGGCTGTAATTGCCGAAAAAATAGGAGCATTGAGCCTGAACAAAATTTTACTGGTTCTTAATACAAAAAAAAGAGTGTACCCCTTTGAGAGCGTTGCGTCTTACATTCAAAAGTATAATCACAATAGTAGCATATCAGTTATATGCCTGCCATGGATGTGTCTATACGACAGATATTTCTAGCGCGTTAACAGGAAAGGGTCTCCTGCAGTACATCCGAGAGACTAGAAAAACTATTTATTCAGAGCTCACTCTTGCAGTTCGTGTCTCGTATAGTATTGCTTATTTTGGCGTCTAATGAAACATTTGTGATTCGGTTTTTCGTTGATTTATTTAGTGTTGTGCTTTTTAGTTTGATATCTGTTACAAGGAAGTGATTTCTGCTGCGTTTTGTTTCATTTTCTAGCATCATTTTACGAAATCCTTTCACCTTCAACAAACAGTTGGCGGCATTACTAATTTACCTAGCACTTCGATCACGCAATTTTCAATTCAAATAAAAATGACGATTAGTTGCAGCCAAGATCGCCGTTCTCAATGGATGGTATAACGAAGTGCGACCACAGAAACTGAGAGAAGTGCACTGGTGAGTTAGGGGGAGAGGGGGGAGGGCAAGGTTACAGCTAGTTTTGATCGTTCTTTTGTAAACACAGGCACTTATTCCCACACAGACACAGCAATCGGACTTTACAAGCGTTTGCGAACCGGATTTTTCGGACTGGCATGGCTTTTCTTAAATTTAAGTCCAGGAAAGAAGGAGGGAGTAAAATGGGGCTAATTAACGCAAAAGTCAGCTTGAGTTCTCAAAAATTAACTTAAACTCGCTAAACTGCTCTTCACCGGCCTCAATTTGTGAAAACCTTACTTAAATGCGCTAAAAGGCAACAGAATTACAAGCATTTGAAAATAGGTACCAATTTGGTCTTTCAGACTTTTTTCTTCTAGGAGACCCCTTTCCTGTTAACATGAGTCACATGTATAACACAGAAGTGGCGGATTATAGGGACGTTTATTAAAAGAACATGGTTATTTCATGTGGACATGTGCATACAAAAAGTGATATACATGCATGAATATTATATTCCTATATATCTGTATAAATGATGTATATATTTTGAGACAGACAATAAGCCCCGACCCCAAGGTGGTTCTTTTTAGTATAAATTGAACTAAAAACATTTGATTCAACCTTTGTTCTTGAATTACGTTTATTTACCAAAAAAGAACAAATTTTTCGCCATTAAAAATCTCGCATTTCGCATAATAACGTTGCGGCAATGCTGAAAATAAAGACAAAGAGTTTGTGTTTGCTATACGGAAACGGCTTCTCACAAAATACACAAAGACCATAACCTGGTAAAACTCATAAGTACCCAGTATGTAACGCAGTGCAGTCACAAAGACCACTTAGTCCTGGAAAAAACACCTAGGGCCTAGTTGTTCGGAGAATGGTTAGCGTTTAACCGAAGATTAGAGCTCACACTTGGGGTTTACGTAACTGAATTATATTGCTTTGGAGTGTGTCAACAACATTTTTTTTAACAGTGCACTTAATGTTCCTAGGTAAATGAAATTGAGTTTACGATTCGTTTAAACCTGGGCTAAATTTAACCCACTTTCGATCAACCGGGCCCAGGCACGGAAGGGAGGGGGGGGGGGGGGTAAATAGAGAAAATATGGTAGCTCAATATTTCCAAGTAACTGTAGTATATCCAAAAGAAACTTTAACAGTGCAACCGATGTTTAACACAAGCTGTATACTAATCATATATTGAGAGAAAGAAAGATTTGAATAAAAGGTGTTGGACGAAGCAAGACAACTAGTGACTGATATGAAAGTTTAATAACGAACGTATATATATTTATATTTATATGCCAGATGGTAGGCCGAGAGAATCGACCTTATATGGTAACGACCATGGCTGATTCAGAGTAACTGCCCAATCAGGGAGTCGTGTTCATTGTGCAGGAGGTTCCGAGCCCCTCCTTAGTAGAGTGACTGTTGTCGTTTCGTAACTGCGGACAGCTGAAGCCTGTACAATGTTGTCACCATTGTTTAAAATGATTTTGCTACTTCTACTAAGTTCCAAAATTGGCAGATCCAATTATGGGAATGAAACGGTGGGAGTGAAACTTTGGCCAGTGACTCTACAACATTGTTTCTTCGCACACCCATACTACACAAACGACATCTATTCGTGTTTTTAAATTTGTTCTGGGCGTTTTGACGTGGGCTTTAACAATTTACATGAGCCAGATTAGATATTAGCACTAGCTGTTTGCACTGTCATCGTAAATTTCAATAACTATAACCTATCGTTATTCTAAATGGCTGTGATTACGTTTGAAACTACCTACTTCTATTGAACTAAATCATTTGGTTTGAACAAAACTGGTCAGCGGTAATCCGAAAGTAACTGTTGTTCAGCTTGGTCCTGAGAATAAAATCTTCCACACGATGTTTTCACCACAATTCCTAGTCTGTTCTTTTGAAAAGTTGTGCGTTTACCATCGAGTTACTCACAGCTGAAAATCCATGGGATGGTTTCCTATTTTGGTCCATAATATTTGTTTGCCTCTTGTAACAAACGATCGACTTGCTGGCATGCAGAATAGTAATAACGACAACGGAGACTGTTCATTGCACAGTAGAGGTGTTATAGTCTGTACGTAAGACAAGTCAAGGAAATATTAATAAATTAAGATTAAGAACTTTCAGCTGTTTATTAAGACTAAGCATCAGCACAGTTTAGTCCATAGTATAGTAACATTTGGTTCAAAGCATCGTGCAAGCCGATAATATATTTGAAAAAACCTAAAGATCGCGTTGATATTTGAAAAACCCTATATATCGTGTTCGTGTGAGGCATTACAGTATTACCTGGATCTTGTGACAGTCTCACAAACATTTTTTTGTGAAAATCCATAAATTTTGCTAAATACTAAATCTCGAGATTTTAAATATAGTCTATTGTACAACTGTGCTTGTAAGCTCATGAAGATTGAATTTTGAAAATTTTGCAAGCAAGTATCAAAACCTGTTAAGTCCCGGTCGGTGGAAAAGTAAAGGACAAACAGAGGACGTTGCTTCACATCACAAGCAAGAATTAATGCAAAGGATATGACTCGAATTCGAGTTCCTGCTTGAGCACTCCTGACAGAAGAACTTCTGCACTATGAATATCTGTTGGTCAGAAGAAAGAAAAACTTTTAAAAATTACGTTCCGTCTGTGGTCAGTCTACATGCAATTGGTTCTGCTACGTAGGATAACTTGAGTAGTGTGATTGGTTTTAGTTACGTGGAACATTTCTTAACAGTACAAAACATGGAATGCTTAACTCGAACCAACAAGATAATCCAAATTCTTCATTTCTTTATCCCTATCCGTCACCACTAACTAGGAACTAACTAATGCACAGTTATGTAGATCACAGGCTAATTAGTATTACTGCCAAGTCTCAAATGAATAAACCTAAAAATAACAAAATTACGGTGGGGCCGAATTGGCGCCCCCAAGGCCCCCCCCCGGTCGTCCTAGCGCCAAAAATAGCCCGGCCTGGATTGGGTTTCAGCTCTAGCAAAAAAATCTTTATCAGACACCGTGCGAAATCTCTTTTCTGTTGACAAACTCTTTATAACTGGCGTAGCATCTGTACACCAAGACCACAACCTTGTATCGTTACCATGCAAATCACCTGGCCACTGTTGCTTTAAACTGCTTAGTTTAGCACAATAAATGAATTCGTTTATGTTCTTATCATTTTACTTGTTTCTGAACGAAACTTATAGATACAGACTTAATAGTTTAATTTTTTATATCACAGAAATCAATTTTTGACAATAAATAATATTGATGAGCTGGACATACTCCTTTGTGCACTTAAACACTGCTAGACTACAATAACTAAGTTTTTTTTAAGTTTCTGTTTAATAAAACAAACAGCGGTTTCCTCATAAGACCTATATATGGTTTCTCTTAGCCACCTTGCGACAGACCCATTGTGATCTAACACCTTAACTTTCTTCGTGTAGTTCTAAGCTGAAAACAAAAGTGCGTATTTTCATATCTCACCAAACCCTTTCTTGCGGAAAGACGGACAGTGCTGCAAGTCTTCCTCACACGAAATTACCACCAGAGATGGAAAGCCCTGAAGTTGAAATATTGGTAAAATTTAATATAGTGTGCGCAATACTACTGCCGTGTGTAACAAATCCGAGAACTTCTTACCTGTCGCGAGCCGCCTATTTTTGAGAAACGATTTGTTTCTGTACAATTCGAGTTTGCAGGTACAGCCTTGGTCCTGTATGTTGGTAGGCAGCCGGAACTCCGCAAGTCCCTCATGTAAGGCTAACGTTGGTGTAAAGTGAATTCTCGTAGACTGGCCTCGAATTTCCTCGACTATTTTTACTGTATACACTTCTTTTTAAGTTGCATGTTTTAATTACTCTTTTTTTCCGTTTCATTTTTTCATATATTTCCTTTAAATTGCATATCCTTTGATAGTTCGTTGCACGTACGTTGTTCGTTTACGGCTTGTTTATTTGTTATTTGCTAGGATTCGCTCTCTTTCCGTTTGAGTTTCCTTTCGTTTTCTAATATAGGAGTCCTTTCCGGACTGTTACTAACCATATTTTTAGTTGTTATTCAGTGGGTGGCCCCACCTTACGTATTCTCCAATTGGTCGTAGATTTCATCGAGCCGAAAGCAGTAGGATTTTTTAGGAATCTTTAGGAATCCTACTGACAGTCAGCAGCTGTCTTGGAAAACGATTCGTATTGTTTTCTGTATAATTTACATTTTGGGAGGGTGAAAAACGTTTTGACCAAGATAAGAAAAGACGCCTTTATTTAAACTGGTTGAATCGCTTCAGTCTAGTAAAAAGACTGGTATCAACGTGAGCCATGTGTCTATAAAATATAAAATTCTGCGGGACTACTAGTTTTTTACTTTGTCTTGCTTTTCGACTAACTACTTCTTGGTGAATTTAAAACCAATAATGAACGGTTACGTGTACCACAACATACTTTACAAAAAAATAATGCGCTATGTATTTCTTTCAACAACATTCACATCAATAACGTAATACAGGAATCCATTTTGTGCCGTTATTGCTACGTTATTTATGTATATACTTCCAAAACGAAGGGGGTAGGGAACAACCTGGAGGAGGTCCCGGGTTCAATCCCCGGCTGGTCGAGGGTTGAATTTTGTGCGACCCTCTTACGCTACAACGCCCGTGGATAGGGGCGTTGAGACGTTTGTCAGGTCTCTCGACGTTCTATCGAGAGACTTGAAATAGCACACAAACACTTCTCGAAACGAGTACTGTAATTCCCGTGTTGTGCTCTGTTAGTAGAAGCCGCAACTTCATGTCTCACACAGAACGTATTGTTAGCCGCTTACAGCGGACTATTGAACCGTAACCCTGCTATGAATCTGTTGCTAAAAAAATCCCTGCAGGGATCTCCTGCATGGATATAAAGGCATTTGTAATAAAGCAATTTTTGAAACATAATCGGACATCGCGGACTTTAGGCCTCCTTCCTCTTTGGACGTCTTTTTGAATTGTTTGGTTGGATGAACGATTCATATAGGCTACATATTTCAAAGTGTGAGTTGAGTCTAATAAACTGTTAGTACCTTTGAAGTCTTGGTGTCTTTCATTGTCTTGAGCGTGGTAGCTGATGGAATACCCGTCAACACCTGGCAAAGCAGAGGACACACAGATTGTCGCAGGGCTCAAAATAACGGCCGGTCAACGGACAATGTCCGGCCAGAATGGTGACTTGACCGAGCAAAACGTTATATTGCCGGTCATGTTGACCGGTCACGCATATTCAACTTTTTTCAAAAACTGAAACGTCTTCCATAAACTGTTGTTAATGAATTATTCGTGTGTCTGGTGTTCTGGCGACTGAGGCTACTCATTTCAATC
>JAOBYE010377869.1:1735-14547 GCA_025403585.1 Parazoanthus swiftii
TGTTGTTATATTGATCAAAGTGCAAAGCCAAACATGCATACTGTTTAGTTGTTAACTATCAGCTTTCTTTAGTTTAAAATGATTTGATTGTATCTACAACTGCCTCTCGTCTGTTAAAGTTTTGTCCACAGTCACGTGACACTTAATGGGTGTGGTTGACCGCGCATTGAAAAAACTTCAAGTTTTGCCAAACAAAAACCGGTTTATTTCAGTGATGACAACTTCGCTCTTTTACTGAGGTGATATCGTACAAAGTGAGTTGTCAATGAGATGTTTTGAGACAAAGGAAAATACTTCAATAGACTATGGCAGCGCACAAAGCATTTTAATTTTAGGTTTCCATTCTTGGAGGAAAATATTTTCTTAAAACAACATATTCCTTCGAAAACGTCTTGTTTTCAAAGCAACGTAAGCCGAGTTTGTAAACAATGGGGAAAGCCGTATCATTTGAATTATTGCTCGATAGGAAAAGCAAAATTTACCATCCTGGTGAAATTGTCTCGGGGCAATGTCTGATAGAATTGAAAGAAAATTTGAAGTTTCGTAAAGTTGTCATTGAGTTTCATGGTGAAGCTTGGACAAACTGGCAAGAAACCGAACTGTACACCGTCTCTCACAAAAACGAAGAAGTATACTTTCACAAAGAAACTGAACTTCTAGGAAACCGTAAGTATTTCTTCCACTTATCTTGCACAAGCCCAGTTTAAATAACATTTGTGCTTGAAAAAGCACTTCGAAGACTATCAGAAAAATTATCTCAGGAACTTAGGTTGTGGCTGGCAAAGTTGGGCGTAACAACAACTTGTTAAAATGAAACCCATTGCCTGTCAATACTAAAAGGCAGTTAACGGAATACGTTTTAAAATAGTATCGAGTGACACACCCAATCTTGTGATGTCTAAAACAATTGCAAAAGTTCTCTCTTTGTGTCTAATGAAAGTAATTGAAACAAGATGTAAAATTTGGGGGACTGTCTTGGCGTGTGGAAGATACCTGCAGTTGTTTACAATCACCTCCTGCGAGACGCTCTTCCAATGGAATATATACAAACTTCAACAACAGGACATAGCGTCACTGTTCAGCTTGTCAAGTTAAACATTGTCTAATGGTGATGAAAATTGAAAAGTCTTTTTTGTCGTTAACGAAAGATTTAGAGTTGCACAGTGTTTATCTGAATCTTGGCCTTTCGACGGCCACTATTTATATCGTGTAGAACTGAGGAGAGCATGCCAACACAGAGAATATAGAACATACAACGTACAACACGCTGCTCAAGTTGACTTTTCGAAGCTGAAAACTGTTTCTATGGAGCAGCATCTTTCACTGGAAGACGATTTGAGACAGTAAACTAAATGCGTAATCGCAAAAGAGGCAACTTTGTTAAATTTCATGTTGAATTCGAATTAAGGTAAATTTTATTTAGCCAAACATTCAACAAAATCTGTCATACGCTTTTAAGTCTATCTAAATGCCCAGGGAGCTTCAAAAAGGTTAATAAATCCTTGCAAACTCATGATTTCCATCTTTGTTGATAGAATTTTGTCACTAGAACGTGAACAGCACCTCGCTGGTTTTTGCATCAAGTAACAAAACGAGCATACGACTATATCCTGTGAACAGGTCTTCCGACACTCATCTCAGAATTAAGAACCTGAAAAAAGGAGGAAACGTTAGGTTCATTTTGTGTTCTTAAATAAGACTTGTACTGCTTGATTTAATTATCAAAGACTCTATTTCCTTTTTGGAAACGGATAGCTTTAGTTTGGCGTGTCGTAAACTGTCGGCGGTACCTGCTATAAACCACCTGTTGATTCCTGTTGATTGGACCTCACTGGCATCCACGGACGATGTAGGCGCCAGTAAATTTGGTCTAGGATCATTGTTCTTAGTCTTTTGGCAATTTGAGCCTTAAATTGTTCTTATTTTTATGTGGTTTAAATCGAATAAAATTTAAGCCAAAGGTATTGCAAAACCATGTATTGGAAAACGAATTGCTTGGCGGGTGTGTTTTTGATCAGTTAATTCTTGCGGATTTATCACGGACTTGCTAAGTCATTTTCCCGAGACGATTTCCAGTGATTATCCGAGGCAACGACAATGATTAAAAGCGAAAAACTGCGAATCATTTTTTATTCATTCTGTATTGTCACGTTAAAGATCGAGGCTCAGTAAAGTTTTTTTAGAATCAAGCCCGAGCCTCAGCTTGTTCTTAAAATTTTCTTAAATTTTGGCCAGTCGAAGCATCGTTGTTCTTATAAAGTTGTTCTTATAAAAAAAAGCTTCTATCATTATGTAATTCTTGAATGGCTAAGTGGGGAGAAAAATTGAATTTGTTGTTACTCGTTGTCTCCTTCAAGTGCTGCATTTTTCAGAGCGAAAGTGTAAAACTTCCCGAGCCCTCTCTTTAAAGCGGAAATAGTTTGTATAACCTTTGCGACTAACGCTTGAAGATACAAGCAACATTTAATCTCAAGAAAACAAAGGACCTTTTCACTTTTCGTTTTTTCAAAAGTAAAAAATGAACATAATTTAAATTCTCTTTACGAGGGTGTATTGCACACAACACTTGCAAGATGATTATTTTTAAAGCTTGATATTTACTTCAAATAGAATAAAGCGCTATACTAGCGACTTTAAACCGGTTTAAATATTTAGGTAAAAACGATTTTCATGATAAAGGAAAATTATCATCTTACTAGCAAAACATACTCAAAATCTTTTTCTTCTTTATTTGTTATAAGTATACAGCTTTCGTTCGTGTTGTTACAGCTTTAACAACTCCCGTAAAAGACATGCCAATAAAACTAATATTGTGTTTTCTTTCAGACGGAAAAAAGAATGTGGCCAGTTTCCTGCCGACTGGTCGCCATGCCTTGCAGTTCAACTTCAAGATTCCACCATTCAGCCTCCCGTCATCCTTTGAGAGCAGACATGGTCACGTGAAGTATTGGCTGAAGGCCCGGATAGACAGACCTTGGAGGTTTGACGACGTCACCAACACGGAGTTTGATATCTTAGACTTGATTGACGTTAATTGTCCAAGAATGCTGGTACGTTTGACGATTTAATTTTTTTTAGGTGGCATCCGTAAAACTGGGAACTGGAATAATGACAAAGTCCTTGGAGACTAGTCGTGATCTAGATATTAGTAAATAAAAATAAAAATTCAAACAAACTCGAACTTAACTTGCCTCGTGTAACAGGGCCTTTAGGAAAATATCTGGATTTTTTTTTGCATTTTGTAAAAGAAAATGCATTGATAAGCATGATAAAAAAAGTTGTATTATTTTCACAGGCTGGAGACTTCTCGTATAATTCTGTAGTTTGTATATTTTTAGATGTATCTGAAACCTTTTTTAGTTTTTAGCCTCAAACTTTCAAACTTTTTATGCACTTAAGCTTTACATAGCTCAGCTTATGGCTGCGAGGTGTTTGTGAATAAAGAAAAGTTGTTATTATTATTATTATTATTATTGTTATATATTATTAACAATATTATATTATAGAATTGTGGTTATTGCGTTAAAACTTGATTACTATTCCAATTTTATCAAGCAATATATATAGTTGTTGTACTGACATAGAGACTTAAATTACTATTCCAGTTTTATTGAGCAACACCAGTCAGTTAAATGTTTAAACAAACTCGCTTCTGTCCCTCTATTTTAGCTTCCCGTATATGGCGAGGCCCAAAAATCTTTGAACTGCCTTTGTAGGGGAACAGCTTCCCCTCTCAAAGTTTCCACGTGGACCGACCGTAGCGGCTACTGTCCGGGGGAGCGCGTGACCCTAAGTACTGAAATAAAAAACCTTCCTCTTGCCCAACCGTGTCAGACAACCGTGTCTCTGATTCAGGACATTGTGTTTCGCTCAAAATGTGGAATCAAAAAGTGCAACCGTCATGAGCACAAAATGGTCCAGCGGAGATCCCTGTCCTGGGAGGTTACCCAGCTTGGTATCCCGGATGTTGCACCAACAATGAAGAATTGTGGGATTATTTCCGTCTCCTACATTCTGAAGGTAGCAAGACGGAGTTAATTTTTTAAGACTTCAGTTTTCAATCGTTCAATTTATTACTGACAATCATTTTTTTCTTTTGATTTTATTTTTGTTTGAGTCGGAAGCAGGCCAAATACAGTCGACAACGGTTTCAAGAACAAACAAGGAAAGACAAACCGAACTTCTAAGTAGCAGCACAAAACTAACTTGAAAAATGTGGCAAAGACAAACGACAGAACTTGACAAGCTCAACTCATTTCAGATTTGAAAGCAACGATGCATTGTACCACGATGAATACGAACTAAACGAACATGACATCACTACTTGACGAACGTGACGTCAAAGAACTGAAGGAAACGTTAACAGGGAGTAAAGTTATACAATACAATACAATACAATACAATACAATACAATACAATACTTTTCATACTAACAGATCACGCAGCATAACGCAACGCAACACGCTATGTACATAACATAACATAACAAGTAACATCACATCCCCGATTATGTCATCACCTCAAACTATTGAGAACTATATAAACTCATTCGTTTTGCAAAAACATTTCGATGGAATTATAACTAACCATCTAACTAGCTAAAATATTAACTTACTAATTAGATAACTTACTAATTAACTTAGTAACTATTTAATTACCGACAAACTGAATGACTAATCATGTGACTCACACAATTGTTAACTAAGACATAATCTCTAGTAACTAGAAACTAACTAACTAATTAATCAACTGACTAACCAGTAGCTAACTAATTAGTTAGCTAATTAACTAACAGTTGACTAACAAAGAACTAGCTAACCGGGCAACACTATTGAGACGTCAAAACCGAGTCGAGTACATATGAGCTAATTCAGTTCACAGACGTGCTGATATGTATTGCATGACGTCATCTGATATAAAGCATTATCTGTAACATTGTCTTTCTTTGTAACATTTATTTTATTGCTTACAAACGTTATGCTTTTCTTCATGTTGTGTCCTGACGCTATTTTCTGTTAGTTCTGTAAGTCACGCAACACTTCCACATTAGGTCACGCAACGCTCTTA
The DNA here is from genome assembly GCA_025403585.1 of Parazoanthus swiftii. NCBI lineage: Eukaryota > Metazoa > Cnidaria > Anthozoa > Zoantharia > Parazoanthidae > Parazoanthus > Parazoanthus swiftii. The sequence goes on from JAOBYE010377869.1 coordinate 6,803, forward strand.
TGTCAGTTCACTCTAGCTTGTATTATGTTACGTTAAGTTATGTTACATTGCGTTGCGTTCCGTAGTGTTACGCCTAACATTTACTTACAAGTTGAGCTGCGTTAAATTTGGTACAATACGTTACATTGTATTTCAGTGTTTCCCACTAATCGATCGCGTTGCTTTCCAATGCATTGCAACATACAGGTTTTGTATTGTCACTTGGATTATTCAATGTCATAACATACTATACTGTTAACTTTACCTTACTTCTAATTGTATTGCGTTACTATAATATTTGTGATTTCCATTCATAGGGGTCGTGCATGCGTTGATTTAATTAATCCACTTTCTTACTATGTAAGACACTTAGACGTTACAGAAATTTGTATTTTACATAAAATATGGAAATAAATCATACACGTTACCTCAGGGCCGTAGCAAGGGGTAGTGCCCCCCAGTTCTTTCACCAAAAAATGCGTCAAGTTCAACAAATTGCCCAAAGTCTGAGAAAAATGGGTAATGTTTCACCAGTTCTCGACACTGATTTTGCTTTAAATGGCGTTTAAAACCCAGGAGATACGTTTTCAGAGAAGCTAATTTTCAAAATTTCGCGGGGGAGCATGGCCCCGGACCCCCTAGAAGGCTCGCACCTTAAGCTGTCGGCGGTGCCCCTCCCCCCAGTTTTCAAAGGCTGGCTACGGCCCTGTACCTAATTCAATGCTCTATTTTTTATTACTTTCTATATCGTTTCATCGGTCTCACCTAGTCCCCTTTTCGTCTCGCAGCTTTTTCTAATTAACGGACAGTCAGAACAAGAATGTATAATCCCTTCCTTCTAATGACTAGCTTAAATTGTAATTGACTTACAAGAAAACTTTGTCTTGTCCACGTTCCAGGTGTGCGTTACCGTGCCTCATGTGCACGGGTCAAAACTGAATTTAGAAATCGACCTACCGATCATCCTAGGGACAGTTCCACTTAGGAAATCTTGCGGAAACGTGAACAAATTGATATCAGCGTCTGAGTTACAGAAGCTATACAGCGGGCACAGGTCCTTTGTTACCATAAAGCAAGGTATAATAAATTGTAGACGACAAACTATGCTTTATCAGTACACCGTAATTTACAACGCGATAACCCTATTTTAATAGGCCAATTTCATTGTTTACATTTTGCCTCATTAGCATAATACAGCATAAAACCAAATTTGAGATAAAACCAAAATGAGTCCGTAACTTGACAAAGCATAGAACAATTAGTACAATCTGAAAATTTGAGTTTTATATAAGGAATAATTTAGAAGAAATAAATGGTTGGAAATGTCAAAAATTAGAGAGTTCTGTATGGCTGGAAGCAACGTCTTGCCTCCAGCCATACATTCTCTGTAATTTTCGAGGTTTCTAAATATTTATTTCTCCTTAGTTATTTGATTTATCATGCTAACATTTGCAGTGATTACTTATTGTTCTATGTACTATCAAACTCTGGACTCATTGTGGCTCAACCCTGACTTTGGTTTTATGCTGCATTATGCTAATGAGGGAAACTGTAAACAATGACGTCATCTGAAACTCGCCTATAGATACACTTACCACTTAGCTTAGTCACAGCGCTTGATATGAACTTGACTTGTCTTGAGCTCATTTTGTGCATTCATCTTGTTTTTCTTGTTCATTTCGTCGCCGTGCTCGCTTCGCATTGTTACGGTTCAAAATTAGCCGGTGTCTTCCGAATCCAAGTCTGAAAGCATTATAATCTCTTATGGCAGCAAAAACATGGCTGCATTATTTACAAAATTTCTCATTGGGCGTTTACCCAGCTAGCAGCAAGTCCGCCAGCCGCGAGTGAAATTAAAATAATTTGTCCGCAACACAAGTTTTTTGTTTAAAGGAACTCTCGGCTGAAAAACGCTTTTGCTTTCAAATAAAATTTTAGTATTTTATAGCCACTACTGAAAGTTTTCACAGCCTAAGCCGCGCCTTGAGTTAAATATTCATAATTACCAATGTAGATATTAGCTATATACAACTCTGTGTATTGTTGAAGGGCTCGGAATTCAAATCGCTCTCGCTAGTACTTATGTATATTCAACACCAAGTCGAGGCTAAGTCTGTAGAAATGAGTCTGTAGTCTTTGCAACCAGCGGTAACTGGGAATACGAAACTGGACCCAGTTATTCAAACCCCCGTTATTGTGCTAATCCTTGGTTAACTCTACAGGTTTTATTAAGAGTTAACCCAGTGTTTGTACCATGCAGTCGGGCTTTCATTAACCGGGCCCTGGGCTATTGAGAAAAGTCTGCTCTGACGAAAAACATTCGAAACTTCTGCTTTACTTGCAGTCTTACGGCGAAAACATGTATTATCAACACTCGATCAAATCAATTATTTGTCGTCAACTAACAGTTTTTTTCATGCCTGACTTAGTTTTTGGTTGCCGGGTTTATTATAAGAATTTATTTATTTATTATTTATTTCTCCGGATACGTACAACTCTTGGAAGACCATATGCCTTCCAAATGTATGCTCTGTTGCGTGTACCGTACCTTAAATTTAGTTTCTATAAGAACATTACTATTGTTAAACAGCCACTAAACCTTTCTAAAAAATAGTTATTTATAATTAGCCAAGTTCATCACAAATAGTTTTCCCTTATTGGGCAATATCAAACGTGCTTTATTTTTGTTTCAGTATCCGTAAATACAGGTTTATCGCTGCCAGCAGTTTCAACATGACGTTGAGAAAACAACGCAACAAGAGATGATGGCAAAGGATATACTACACATTTAGAGTATCATTCATATGATTCAAACAGATGGCAAAAAAGGGAAAACAGACACTTGCGGATTCTAAAGGGTACTTTTGTAAAAGGAATTCTGAACTTATTAATTTGGTTACTAAGGAAATGGAAAAATGAACTACTGTTGTCTGTACTCAATAGTCTGGTGTTTCCCTTTTCTCTCTTGGCTCGTCAAAAGGAGAAGTATCGAATGGGTGAGGAAACCAAGAGAGCATTACTTATATTTTGTCATCGCCTTTCCATTAGACTTTGTCGACTTTTCGATTTCTCTTCTCGTCGAAAAACATAAGTGAAAACGTTGGGACTGTTTGTAGTCACGAGCCAAGGACTAGAGAACGGGCCATTTGATATCGTGGGGGGAGGGGTTAGAACAAGATTTTGCAAGGCGAATAAGAACGAAATTATAAACGTTAAGAAAAATATATAGTAAAACAGTATCAATGTAGGTTTCTGGGCAGCTACCCACCCTCCCCTCCCTTAGGTTAGGGTTAGAGTCAAGGTTGGGGTTAGCTTTAGTTTAGGTTAGGGGTGGGGTGGGTGGATCGTTACCCAGAAACCTTCACGCACAAAAAGGCTAAAAGATATTGCAGCCAAAGACTAACCGACTAAAAAATGATCTCTTCCACTCTCCTAGAGATCAAACCAATGAAATCCCTAAGAACGTCAAACTCCATAGGTATCATTTTAAAAAAAGTGTTTTTTTTTAGATTTGAGTTTTAATTTCTTTTGATTTGGGCTTCAAATCATTTTGTATGGGAATCTGGTCAGTTTGGGTGCAGGAAAATGCACTGGTGCCTGGACATTAGCAATAGCCAGAACTAGTTGTTTCGAGCGGGCTGGGCCCGGCAAAGCCTTTTTAATTTACTGTGGTGTTACTTTTTTTTGATACTTTCTGACTCTTTACAAAGTCTCCATGGCTACAATTCGAGAGCTTAACATGCTTAAATGAAGTAACAATCGGTTAGTTTACTAACACTTCGGATAATATGGTAAAAGATATATGCCGCAGTAGAGTGGCTAAGGGAACTCTTGTTCCTTCATACTAACGTATATAATAGAATAATAAAGGTGACTGATCAGTTTTTAAAAGTTGTTGTTGTTCGCTGGTCAGAATATCTTCTGAACGTTGTTTTTAGACAATTATTCAAAAACGTTTGGCATGTCAGTTTACACTAGCAATCTTCGTCACAATTTTTGTTGCAGCCTCCCACTGCAGTGCAAATTACAGTGTAATCTTGCACGTGTACTGTTACTACCAAAAGTGCACGTAGAGCATTCGCATGCAATTTTCGTTGATTTAAGTGCTAGAAAACTTGCAATGTTTTTAACAATCTAGAAAGTTGATGAAACTAGGCGGCGAGAAAAATAGCGATGGAAACCGGGACAAATATCGCATCAATTATTGCTAGTATAAACGGGCCTTTCAGTCATATATACTCTTTTTTTGTATATAAGAACAACTTTATATAAAGAACAACGACGCTTAGATTGGCCAAAATTTAAGAACAGTTTAAGAACATGCTGAGGTTTGGGCTCGATACCTTGATTTTTTAAAAATTTTCATGAGCCTCGATCATGATAAATCCGCGCAGATGAATTGATCAAAAATACACCCGCCAAGCAATTCGTTTTCCAATACATGTATTGCAATACCTTTGGCTTAGTTTTTATTCGATTGAAACCACATATATATTTAAGAATTATTAATTTAAGAAAAATTTGAGGCTCAAATCGCCAAAAAATTAAGAACAATGAATTGGTTCTTTTAAAAAGCGTGTAGCTTTAGAAACCTTTTCTTGTTTTGTTTGTTTTAACCCAGCTATCCAGCGAATTCGCCTAGACACCCCTTTCGCGAACTTAAAAATTCACGCGTGCTTACATAACTAAACATAGCACGCGGGTTCGTTTTCTATTTCTTTAATACAGGCCCGAGGCTGAGAAACTGCCCGAAAAGTGAACATTTGCCCGAGATGAGGTCGAGGGCAAATGAGAGACTTTGAGGACAATTTGGAGGCCGAAGGACTGTATAAACTTAATACAACATACCACGGAAGTAGTTTATTTATTTTATGATTCAACAATAACTTTTCATTAGAGACAACCAACACTCAACTGTTGACGCGCGCGTATGAAGTTTCACTGATCTGTTAACAAAACCTGAATATCATCCAGACGACTTGAGCCAATACGATTGATGGTTTTATTCAGTATTTCATAGTGTACAATTACTTGGAAAACATTTCATAAAGTTATTTAGGCAACGCCAGCTAAGATAATTTAGGCAACTTTTGATTCAGGAAGAGTGTTGTGTAAAGTCTTGAAGCCTGTCGAACGATGGATAATATAAAAACCCAAACAAGTTTGTTTTTCGATTTAAAATTTAACAATAATACCCATGTTTGTAACTACAAACCAGTAAATTTCTTGTTTTTAAATAATGTCTACAAATGAATTCGAATCTCCGAATAAACTCGGTCTCCTTTCTTGTTGAGTATGACTTTGCAGTTCACTCGAACAAAAATTTCCGGCAGAGACTTGTTACAACTATTAAAACATTTCACAACTTTTTTCTTACCTAATTTCAATGTTTACTCTATTCCGGACTTCCAAACCGCCTTTTAAAGTTAAGTCCATTCCAACCAATCCAATCACTACTTTTCTTGATCTGAAATCGAGGCTTGTCAAGGAGAGTTTCAACCGCCATTTTGAGAAAACTTCAAACCACGGATTGGATCGAATCAGTGCACTGAGTCTGTTTAACCTTGCTAAATAGTTACTACTTTCTCAAAACCGTCACTGCGAAGAAATGTTAGAGAGACGTTTCAGAAGATTATGCTTGAAGAGCGGCAGAATTAGGTAAGAAGCCTTGTAGTTCTGAAATGTTTAATAAGTTGTAGCAAGTTTCTACCAGAAAGTTTTTGTTCGCGTTAATGAAGTGCACACTCAACCTGAAAGAAGGCCGAGTTCATTCAGGTTTCCGAATCCATTTGTAGACCTTATTAAAGAACAAGAGATTTACTGAAGTTTGTAGTTACAACTGTAAAACGTGGCCGAGTACTGTTATTAAACTTTGAATCGGAAAACAAACCGGTTTGGGTTTTAATTTTATTCAGATGTTCGCTTCAAGACTTTTCAAAAAAATCACTCTTCCCGAACCAAAAGACAAAAGTCAAAACATCTTAGCCCGGCGTTTCTCAAACAACCTTTTGATATGTTTTGGAAGAAGCTGGGCAATGGCTCCCCAAGTAAATTTCAGTATAAAGTACTGAAGAAAACTCAATTGTAAATAGCTCAAGTCGCCTAGAGGGAATTTAGGTTTTGTTAACAGATCAATGAAACTTCATACGCGCGCGTCAACTGTTGTTTGTCTCTAATGAAAAGTTATTGTTGATTCATAAAATGAATAAACTACTTCCGTGGTATGTTGTATTCAGTTTATACAGTCCCTCGGCTTCCAAATTGTCCTCAAAGTCTCTCATTTGCCCTCGACTTCATCTCGGGCAAATGTTCACTTTTCGATCAGTTTCTCAGCCTCGGATTTAACATGCCACGGAAGTAGTTTATTCACAACTGAAATACAATACAATACAATAAAAAACAATACAATACATTATTATCCAGCTTTAGTCCGCGGAGTACAAAAAACCCATATTTAGGCCTGGGACGAGTACGAATATCCTACGATATTCGTACAGTAGAAGTTATTTTTTGTAGAGTTGTTCGTTACGGATCGCTAGTCACGCGTTCGTTTGTTTTCCCGCCTTTCTGTGTGGCGGCCGTCGTGTGCAACCAACCGTTGCTGAAGGTGGTGTTCAGTCGTTTTGTTTTCACTTTAAGAGTATTGTTTTCACCGAAAGAATTTTAAAAACTGCTATTTGATTGGGGAATTTACATACGAAAGAGTGGAACACCAAGAAGAAAATTCAACAGAATTTTGCTTTGCTTGAGAATATTTTGACAGCCGTGAACTCGATTAAGCAAGAAAACGTTTGCACGATGGCGAAAATGGAGGATGGACCACTCAATTGAAATCTCAATCGAAGAACTCAACTTGTGCTTGGATGATGAAAAACACGAGTCAGACTCTTTTTGTTGTTAAGCTAACACCAAATGACATTTGAAGAAAAAGTGCAGATACAGCGATACCTCCACCGGATTTTGAGATTGTAAAACTGTAAGTAGCTCCTTTTGCTTTTAAAATGTTTACTGTTTTCTTTGAAACCAAACAATATCAATTATCAAACATTTCATTTTATCAAAATATAAAAAATGCGATTTTTAATCTTAACTTTCATGACTTAAAAGTGCAATATCCGACTATTGTAAATCATTTAGAGAGAAGAAAAGAAACTAATTATCAGCCGATGTTGTTAATTCAACCATCAATCGTTTTCATTTTAGAAGTTTGTGCAAATGTTTTGGTCAAACTTTACATTTCATTCTATCATTAAGTGGGATCAAAATAACTTAAAGTAAAAACAATTACAACTAAATTGTGTGCATTTTCATCATAGCTTTATTGCTATCAACAAAAACATAAAAGGTTGAATATTTTTGTATTTGTGTTCAAAAATAAACTCACGCGTTAAGTCAAACTTTTGCTTTCACGATCTGTACTACTGCAGTCACTGAGCATATTCATGATAAAAAAAGGAGAGAAAAAGTTAGATAATAAATCTCTAATTAGACAGTTTAGTGTGTAGTATGGGTGGACATTTTTACTCGTCTTTTGTAATTGTATTTTGGCTCGCCCTTCGGGCTCGCCAAAATACTACACAACTCGTAAAAATATCCACCCATACTACACACTAAACTGTCTAATAGGATATATATATACAGTACAATACAATATAATGCAATGCAATGGAATACAATACAATACAATACAGTATAGTATAGTATAGTATAGTATAGTATAGTATAGTATAGTATAGTACAGTACAGTACAGTACAGTACAGTACAG
>JAOBYE010377980.1:0-14547 GCA_025403585.1 Parazoanthus swiftii
GATAACAATGTAACAAAAAAACTGTCATTATTTCACAATGCATTTCCTATTGCGATTTGTACGCATGGATTAGTGGTTGTATTAACGAGGTTAAAAACAAAGGAAAACGCACTTCGGGAACTAAAAAAGTGGTCGTTGGTCGCATTAACGGGGTGTTTTTATAAGAAAATGTATGAGCGTTTTGCCGGGCCAAAAAAAAGTGGTCGTAACAACGAGGTAGTCGTATTAATGAGGTGGTCGTAAGGTGGGGTTCCACTGTAGCTGTATTCAACGATAAGTCGAAGCTAACGCTGTAGAAATGAGTCTATGGTCATTGTAGTCAGCGGTAACTAAGAATATGAAACTGGACTATTTCGATTTTCGTACAGTTATTTACAAAAGGTTGACCTGGTGCTAAGTGCATTGGTGCATGCCGGTCCATACCAAATTCTGTGTCGGAAAGAACAAATTTGTACAAAAATGTTATTTTCTTTCACTCACAGTCCGCTTGTATACCAGATAGTAAATACCTCAATTGAACAGCTTTATTTATAGTGTGTATAAGAAAGTGTGAACGACTGAACAATCCACGAATGCAAAATATATTAACGAGACAACCTGCATGAAATCACGAGCGCCCGCGGTCGCTATTTTACGTCAGTCAGAAATCTGTCAGCAGTCATTGCAAAACCAACTTCAATACGGAAAGCAATAGTCTGAACAATGATTGGGAAGGCAAATTTTTATAAAATTAAAGTTGTTTCTCGTCCGGATTTTTATCAAAAAGGAGGCGGGCAGTTCTTACTATTTACCATATTTATTTTTTTATATATATCGGAAGACAATCAGAGCCAAAGCTGCTATTACCACTACAGATCAAAAAGAGCAGTACAAAAAAGTTATGCTGTTTAAAAAATTGCTTTAAATGAATTTAACTAAAGAGAAGACTAACGAGAAAATCTTTTTGGTCGCAATCGTATAAAGTCCAATTCTTCCTTTTTTGAACATAACTCAGTGATTGGTAACTCGTCGCATTTACACCCACGGATAATCTGGATAGTCCTGGATAATCTTGATAACAATTGGAATGCAAACAAGGACCGAGATAAACTTTTTACAAGTGGAAATGGTCGTGTTTGAGAAAACGCTTGAAGTGGGGCTCAAATACAACGTTCGCATGTTGGCCAGAAAACGCTGAAAGTGAAATATAAATACAAAAGGCGTGTCAAATGAACAAAATAACAAATCTTGTTAGCATTATTATTTAGCTGTTTGTTTATAAACTGTTACTGATACTGTCTTAGATACAAAACTGAGCCCAAAGTTTAAAAATTGGCCAGTTCCCGTGGTTGATGCCATCGATTAGAACAACCTATGGCTATTTTCAGCAAATTGAAGAGTCACTGTAAGACAATACACTCCGATTTAATCATTTTTTGACCTGAGCTGTTTTAAAAATAACTAGTCTACAATAATGAGACGGGGTTGACAAAGTTCCGAGGTTTTTTAAAACGTCTCTGAATTCTTTTGTCATGTTTTCTGATTTCCACAAAAGAACAGTTTTGATGCCCAGTGCAATTTGTATGTTAATAAGCTTTGGTGATTATCGATCTCCAGGCAACCTTTGTGAAGATGGTGCCAAAATGTGTAAAAATTCAATCCGATGTCGCGCATCATTGGCACATTAAAATAAACATTTGCTTTGCAAGTGAAAGGTGTCGCTTGATCCCTGGACCTTTTAATGCGTGAATGAGTCTAGGAATGCATCGCTGCAACATGTTTGACGCCTTGTCATCCACATATAGAGCGATTGTCGCATAGTCTTTTAAGGGCAAGCTGATGTGGCAAACAGATTGTGCGGTGCCAACTAAAAAAAAACTTGGTGGTGCGCGGCTGCCCAATAAAATCGCCGGAAATCCGGATATGTTAACATTTTTTGTTCTCTGATTGATCAGATCGCGAGGTGTGCAAAATGCATTTTGAGTGATAAACAAAGACACCGTTTGAGACGCGAGGTGAGGCCACAGCCTGAGCTGAGCTGAGCGAAACACGAGCAAAGCTGTCGCTCCCCGGCTCTGTTCTTTACTGTGACAATCTGTTTAGCGGAGCTCTGCTATTAGCGTTTATAAAACCATAAACGAGAAAAAACAACACTGATATCAAACATGGCCAATCGAAGCGGTCGTTTAAATCGAGGGGGACGCATTCTCGACGGGGGCATGAAGTCAGATGAAAACAGCAACAACAATTTGAGCATCCCACGAGAAAAGGACGCGTCAACATCACCTAATAGACCTGTGAGTCCATTCGACGCCTCAGACAATGAGTCCTGGGCTTCTCTCGATGAGAGCAGCAGAGAAGGAGACGAGCTGGGTTCGCCAGCTGAAAGGAAGGACGACCAAGAACCGTACTCGCCACGTAGGAGCAAAATAAAAAAGCCTCAGGTTGATCTAGATCCGGTTTCGAAACAGCTGAACGAGTTTTACGAGAATCGCGTGAGGTTGTCTCTCGAGCGAAAAGAGATATGCGAAGAAATAGCTTACAATGCCGTGTACAAGTGCCTCCGGAAAATTCAAAGTGTGGATGATCGGTTTCGAGCGAACAGTCTGATTTCTCACGGCATCCCGTATGATGGCTTGCAAGCGGAAGAACAGATTCAGTTAGACATGATGGTTCAGCTGCCGTTTGGGAATAGCACGGGTATGCACCTGGCCAAGGATAAGAGCTCCGGCATTGTACGAATCCAGCCCGAGTCTACTAACATTGGGATGTGGGACGACTGTATCACTCGCAATGGGTATATATCTGCTGCGAAAGTGAACAGGCTTCTGCGGAAGTTCTTCAAGAAAGCTGTGTCTGTTTTACAAATGTACATCAAAGAGCGAAAAACTGACAAACTGCCCAAAGCTCTGACGAGTATTCGCTTGGAAGAAGGACCAGTGCTTCGACTAACTGTCAATAAAGACATCGCTATCGATGTTCTGCCAGCATTCGTGATTCCCGACTCACGCGCCGACCTGACCCGCCGGGATGTGCCATCATCATCGCACGTGGTGGTGCGGCCACATCATCAGAGCGAGCTCATGTGGAGATATTCGTTCTACGTTGCCGAGAAGAACCGTATTCGTGCGTTGGGGGGAGAGAGTTGTCGGATACAGCTCCTCAGAATCTTGCAAGAAATCCGCGATAACGAAGATTCATTGAAGCCCCTCTCTTCGTACCATCTGAAGACACTTTTGTTCCACGAAGCCGACGAAATTCATGACCCCGCGGAGTGGAGTGCACAGAAAATTAGCGCACGGTTCTTCGGCCTTCTCGAAACGTTGAAAGTTGCTCTTAAAAATCACGAACTTAAGGATTATTTCATGCACCCGCCGGAGTTCGAAGAAGTGAATCTATTTGCCAACCTGGACGGCAAAACGCTTTCAGACATGATGGATGTTGTTGAAGATATTATTGAGCACCCGTTGGAAATTCTGGCCACGGAAGGCAGGAAGCGGCGAATGTCTATGTGGCCCTGGGAATACGATTTTATTCTCCCAGTTGGAAAATGAGTTAGCAGGTATGTCCTTTGAACGTCCTGCTTCAGTTTTAAAATTCTGTGAACAGTCCAATCCTTCAGTTTATGGGAATCTCAATATAAAGTCACAGCAATCGGTATTAATTCTTATTTTTTTTCCATTTTTTTTACGCTGATCTATTGTGGTTTCCCCAATTTATTCTGGACTGTTACAGATCTATTATGAGCAAAAATTGTTATGTATCGAGCTTTCAAGTTTGACTAATGAAGTTGTCGTTTCATAACACAAACCTCATTATACACAGCTGAAGTAAACAAACAACAAAGAAATTCAAAGATTTGTTGTTTTTCCACTCATCTTCCGCTTTTGCACGAAAAGTACTTGTGTTTGTACATTTCACTGGGTCTTGCTAAACCACGCGAGGAAATGAACAACTCTTTGGGAAATTAACAACAACGGCTTGCTGACTTCTCTGGATGGAGTGCTAATTGCTTGTCCGTGTAATTCTTTTATGGCTTTGTGTTTTGATTTCAGTACAAGTTATTTGTTTTAAGTTTTAAGAGCGACTTTTTTTTCGATTTGCGAGCTTTGACAGAAAGTATATATTAAAAGACAGCAACAGTCATCAAGCGATACAAAACTTCAATTGATCTTACAAAAAAGTTTACCTTAATTTGACAAGCTTATAGAAATCGAGGCGAATTCTCCACAATTACATGTAGTGCAACTAATGAATTATGCAATTTTGCAAAACTTATCGCGTCGCGTTTATATAACATCCATGCTTTTAGAGTCAAAGCAAACATGTAAAATTTTACGTCACAGATAACCTTCTTATAAATTAATCAAGTATTTCTTGCGGAAAAATGTTCTAACGAAATTTAAACAGCTAGATGATGAACAAAGCCAAACCTTGACAACGCTTGAGTCAATTATACCAGTTGTTTACGGTCAAATAAACAGTTCACAAACACCATATTCAGTAAGAGGGCAAAACTCTGGCAATTATTTTGTTTAGTTTCTATCATTACCACAAGTGCAAGTTATCATCAGCTGCAAGCTATGAAACCATTAAGCTTATTTTAAAACACTTTGACCCTCGGCCGGCCAACCCGGCCTTATATAGCAATTCTATTCCGATACTCTTGATTTCAGACATTTCTGATGCTTCTGCTTGAATAATATTAGTTTTATACAAAACTATTTTTGCATTTATTTAATATAAACTAAGAATGCAATTCAATCAAACCAGTACAACAATTGAAATGGGCGCCAGATGTATGGTCAGTTCGAAATGAAGAAATTTGTTAGTCATCTTTGATGTTATCTGATTGACTGGCGTTGCGAAAACAAAACTATCAACGTCCAACTAACAATGAAGACAGATATGTTAATAGTATTATTCAAATACTTCATTACATTAAAATCAATCGTCAGGAACAAAGGTGTGTTGCCCAGATAAACTTTTAATATGAGAAATATACGACGGAGAATCTTTTTAATGATTTCTTAATTGGGAAAACAAGATAATTTATATGGAACCGCGAAAGGGTTGCCTTCAGTACAAAAAAGAATGTTAAAATTCTGTAATTAAAACAAATGAGAGGTAACTAATCCAATCTTAATACATTAGTACTGCGATCGTTTTCAAACTGCATATATACACATATGTTTCAGTGCACACATTTTCATTAGCGCTAGTAAACATCTCCGTACGTTTCCCCAGGCAGTAACATTTCCTATAGGTTGGAAGCCTTACAGTTTGCTGTAGATAATCAATTTTCCTATTCTTAAAACTAATGCATATATTTGATACGGATAGTGCAAGGAGGTCTCTGTGTGTTTCTGTTGTTTAACTAGATACAGATTTCCTCTGGGAACGTTCCAGACTTCAATTATTAAGTACTCAAATACTTCTCATTCATGAAATAGCATTCAGTGTTGTTTTGACTATTCGTGGAAGGCAAAACTTCCAAAATAAATGCAAACTTCTTTTCAGTTTTTTGATTTCTATTAGAAATGTTACCATTTGCGAATCGGCTTTCTTTTTCATTCTTACAGACAAAACTGTAAGTTTCTTTTTATATAACTTCCAAGTTTGAACAAGATCACAAAAAGCAAATCAATTCAAACTGGCCCTTTATAATCCCACTTGATTTTAAAAGTTTTCTTTACGATGTCCAATTGCAGGTCACAAGGCAAACTACTGCACAGCCAGGCTCATCCCCAAATGCCCGGATGAGTTAAACGGCACACGACCTCAAAAACACAGCCTGTTAAGACAAGTTTGCGAGGAGCTGATGAAAAGATATGAACTGAAAAAAGTGTGACTGGTACTACTTGGCTTTTAGAAAGAAACAGGAGATTATTTCTCTTTGTGGAAGTGAACACCCTCATTTTCTCCTTTTAAGACTTTGAATTTTGATGACAAAAAAGACTAGTAGATGTCACCAAGAAATTTAGACGCTATTAAAATGTCTTATTTGGCTTAGCGTTTTGTCTTTTGTAATCTGGCCAAAACTAAGATAAATGTTCAAAGAACATGATGTTAAATAATAAAATTAGATTTAACAAATGGAAATGAAAGCCACATTGCTCAATCCCTATACTGTTTTTTATTTGGTTCCTCTTTCTCATTTTCTAACAATTTATTATATGTTGTAGAACTCAAAGTATGTACACTGCAAGTTTTGACCTCTGATCACGTTAAGAGTTTCAACATAAACTTTATCAGTTACTGACACGTTATACACTTGGCATTTTTTTGTCTTGTTTCTTTGTCATTTTAGATTTCTTACGTGTACACATAATTATCTCACAAGTGTGAATAAGCCTTAACTTATCTTGTAACAAATAACCTTGTGTGCTAAAACCCAAAAATACCAAGGGAAATTGACTGAAAACGTGCCCAACGTGGGGTGCTTGTAAAAACGTCATGCAAAGACATTTTTGTGGGTTTTCCCAGTATTCCCCAATGATGACCCACTGACAGGTGCATAACAGAGTCATATTACACCTGGCAGTGAAGTGGTAACCGACCCAGGCCCTTTGCAAGTGAAAGGGAGGGGGCAGGGAGTAACATGGGAAACTGGGCCTATGACACTATCACCAGCTAATATACAGGTATTAAAATTAATTCAAAACCCCAAATGAACCTTAACCCATTGACCTTCTGCCACTTACTCCCCCCTCCTTTGTTTCTCTCATTGGTCTGCCATGCCACCCTAAAACCCTCCCGCCCCTCTCCTTGCCCCAGAGTACTCAGTGCTGCTTCTACCCAGAGGAGGTGCATACGTGTAGTAAATTGGTTTATCAAAAAAACGTTAGATTTCACCAAACAAATAAGGTGTATAGTTATATCCAATTTTAATTTCAGTAAAATAATTTAAACACTTTAGTTTGTGCTATTGAACACCTCATACAATACTTGGTCATTATTCATCACTACTATTAATAATAAGACGATTGGCAGTTCACCCCAAAACTGGGGTTCTTGTTTTACAGAGATGTTTGTACAGGCAAAAAAATAATCCCTTAGTGGTAGCACACTGGTCAGTGTGGAGAGTGTTGTGATTGTGGCAACTGTTATCACTGTGACAGCCTGTGCAAACTAGTGGAGCAACAATCAAAAGTGTGGTGACAGACAGTGACAATGTTATCGTTGTTCCACTAATTAATGAGAGCACATTTTTGTTACTACCACCACTCGCACAGCTCAGTAATGTCAGTTGCCATCAACATGACACTCATTTGGTCTCACACTAGTGTCAATTTCCATTACTGTCACACAATTGCCACATTTTCACTGTTCAACGTAAACAAAAGGTACAGCTGAAACTCAAATATTATACTTCATCTACTGTTTGTATTTGCTCTGACTTGCTATTTTGAAAAAGGTTTTGAACATAATTTATATGAATTAGAGATGAGGAAAATATCAGGGAAATATTGCACAAAATAAATTTACAGTATTTCCTAATTTTAAAATAGTTTTGAATTCTATAGCAATATTCTTGTATTAACATTTTATGCACTTTTTATGAATAGTTAGGTTAATAGTTTGGTGTTCCCCATAACTATCACATAGTACATGTATTATTATACCATGTCTTGTCTCTGCGGCATACACATGTTATAGTATGCTTGTTGGTTCCAGAAGTTTGGTCCCTTCCATCCACACCACCCCTAAAGAAAGACATGTTATTTGACAATTAGCTAATACAGACAGAAAAGGAAGTTTGGTAAATAAAATAAAAGAAGAGATGGGAATTGGAATGGAGGAGACGTCAGAAAAGGAAGGAGTGGGGGAAATGGGACAAGAAGGGGCGTGCACGACATGGCAAACCATTGGGGTAGAACTGCTGGACCACTGTAAGTTGTGATGGGTAGAAAAATTTTTTCTTGAAAGTATCTGCAGAAGGTGTGAAGGCTTCTACTTTAAGTAATTGCCAGCCCACACAGGCATTAGAAAAACATAACACCTGAAAAAACATTCTGTTTGTCTGCTGCCACCAACATCCATCTGTTCAAATGAGTGCCACAAGCAATCATCTGCGTCAACATCTGATCAAACAATGAGGCCAGCTGCTTCTGCTCACCTTATCTAAAATAGTTTTCAGGTCTTCATTCCCAGTATAATGTGGATCAAGGATCAAAAACCTGGAAATAACGTGTATAAAGCAACAAGAATGAATTAAGTAAAGATTTGGAACAGCACAGATCAGTACTTTACAAGACAATGATGTGTACACACTTCTTTATTCTTGTACTCATTCTTCCAAAACATTGGTTGTTGCTATTAACAGTAACTATTGAGACAAAAGGAGTATATAGTAATTACAGTTCAGTGCTAATTATCTTATCAAAACAGGCTTACAACAGCTACAGTCACGCTACTAGGATATTTAACTTAAGTTAACTTTCAAAAAACTACTAAGTCTAAACAGTAATCTGTTTTCAGTGTGACTACTTGAAAGTTGTACCTACTTGTAATTACTGTTTTTACACAGTGGAAAGTAGGTTGGCTGCAGTCACCAAGGACATTTGATTGTTGTGACAAGTGTTAAACTATAGTATTATTATAGTATTATACCGTATATACAGTATGTCTAAGTGTGACCACAGCCAATAATTAATGGATTTGTTTATTGACCTGCACCAGTTTTGAAAAACCACAGGTGGATTTTTTCCAAGTATAATGGGTATCTTAGTCAATTTTGCTCATAAAGCAAACTTATAATATTTAAGAAATTAAAAATTTTAAGGATGAATCCAGAATTTTTGAAAGGAGGCACCAATTTATATTAAAGCAAGTCCCTTGGAAAAGGAAGGGGGTGGGTCTAAAATTATTTGAAAAAAAGGTTTTTGGTTCAAACTGAAAAGGGTGAATTTTCATGATGGAAATGGAGAAGAATGGGGTGAAGAGGAGGGGGGGGGGGTCAGTGGGCGGGAATGGGTAAGGCACAAGCTCCTTGTGCCTTCCCCTTCAATCCACCATTGAACTTGAAACCTTTATACTACAACTACATTGATCATATTTAATTTTTATTTGATCATTTAAAAACATAATAATATTTGATATGATGTGCACCTGATAGCTCCAGTTTGGTCATTGAAATCCACCCCAAGAATGGTGTGTGCCAGGACTCCCCCACCTGTTAGTCAAACAAAGTACATGTATCAGAAGTTATCAATAGAAACAAGAACTTCACTCCTTCAGAAGTACATACCAGATGTAGACTTTTCAACAGGGGGAGAGAGGGTGGGGGCGGGGTGTCGAAACGAGGCTCAAACTTTGAACCAAAAATCCCCACCTTCAAAACTATGAAAAATCCCTGACATTCTTTAATTATGTAACTGACTTTCTTTATGACTGAAAAATAAAATGATCCAACATATCCCAGAGTATGACTATGGCTTTTTGCATGTTTTTGCAACCCCTCAAAATCCCTTCAGACCAAACTTTTTCAATTCAAAAAAATAAACTTTTGGACTCTCCCAACAGAAAAATAGCCAACTGGATGGAAGCCCTAGGCCCTCAAAACTGGAGATTAATATATTAAAAAAACTCTGGATGAGCAACTGTTTCATGAGGTTTCAAATATCGAGCCAGAATCCCATTTCAGCCTCAGGAAGCTTTGAAGATCATTATTGCTTGATGAAATAACCAAACTTTATTACTAAATAAAATCTAAAACCATCACACTTTGCCAAGCAAGTACAGAAAACTATCAAATGGTATTAATACTTTTTTGAGCTTGGACTGAATTTTATTAGGAGTGTTAAGAAAATAAAAAAAATATAATTTTATTTAATAATCTGTTTTTTAAATAATCTAAAATTAATTATCACAAATATTAAACAAGTAAAGAAAGATTTACATTTACAACAGCTATGGTATAATTGAAATTTGAAGAGGAGTTTCAAGAATTTCTTCCTATAGAAAGATTTAGTAAGAAAACTTACTGAACTATCATGCCGTGAGATGATGTACACAATACCAAGAGTCTCATGGTAAAACTGTGAGAGTTGAAACGGCTGTCAGAGAAATCAGTGAAATTTAGAATGCCTGGTACTTGCCTATCATTATTGGTGTGCCTTGAGTTTGAAAGTGATGCAGCAGTTCTCGACCTTTTGTTGCCATTTCAGCTCCACTGTTGACATACATAATTTTTGATGTGACGTCAATCAAGTGTTCTAAACACATGCTGACTTCAAATGAACCAATCCACTGCTTAGAACCAATAAAGTTCGATTGTTTGTCCCCTACATCCACAAGTACTTGTTGGATTTCCCTGTGACTTGGCACTGGCTTTGAAGTGTATCCTTGATGTCTGAACCATGAGCAAATGGTTTGTAAAGAGCGATAGGCACAGCCCCACCCCTGACAAAATAAATAAAATCATTTTTAAATTATCAAAATTTGGCAATTAATGTGAAAGCTTAATGATTATGCTTTAGATGTATCATTATTATGTACAGATTATAGTGACAATCAAGCCAGTTGGTCAATAGTATCAATTAAACTACTCTTTTTTCTATTACTCTTCTTAGTACTGTCTAATTTCTGTTAAAAACATATTAAAAATAAACTATGAACTTAATGTAGATCTGCCTTCCTTATGGTATAACTTTTATACTAATTAGTATACAATTGTAACAATCAATATAATTGTTTGAAGTCACAGTCATGCGATAACTACTCACATCATCATTGAAGTTATCTTGCATGTAATGGTGGTAAGAATACACTCCATCCACGTGAGCCAAAATTCCATCTGCAACTGATATTAAACAAGTTTTAAATCATTAATATTAAGTAACTTTAATATTATCACGAGGAGATTGTGATTTGTGATGGGGAGTCTGAAAATGATACTTCAAAAAAGGTTCATCGATGGTCAAAACTGAAACTGATCATTTTATTTTTTTACTAAAAGAACCCAAAAATACCAAGGAAAATTGTCCACCCACAAAAGTGCAAAATCTGTTAGTTTCATAGGAAGGAGAAGACTCTGATTCTGATGTGTAAATAAAGCCAAATCAGGTGAAAAGCCTCAAAACCTATATACAGATCAAACTATGTCCCAAATCACCTCAGGTTTCAACAGACACAAATAATGTACATGTAATTGTTTTCAATTCAAAAAAGTTAATTAAACAAAATACCAGCCAGATTGCTGCAATACTCCCCCCCCCCTCCTCAACTACAAACAAAAGCTGTGAATTTTAAAATAAAAAAGCCTTTACACCTCCCCTGCATCACTATTTGTTGGAGCACCTAGCTCCCACCCCTGCAATCTCACAACCCCAAACCCACCGCTGTAAGCCCCCCTAACCACCCCCCCCCCCTTCACCATCACTATCCTTGGATTTCAGCTTCACTTGTAGACAGCAATTGTATAGTTCCACAAAATATCCATACCTCCATCAAGGAGCAAACTTTAGTTATTATCCAGTTCCTAAATGAATTTCAGTTTAAGCCCCTGTCTGGGATCTTTACGGTAACCCTTTAAGCCCCAAACATGACAAATGGTGTGATGGCAAATTCTCCCAACTGAGCTCCACTCTTTCTATATATTAAGCAGTTTAGGAGAATTTGGCTTTTCAACTTCCACAGCTTATTCTACTTGATCAATTCCTTATTTCTCATTACCTGTTATAAAATTTTGTTTGAGTTTCGTGAGGAGAAGTTAGATGTTGATAAATTGCATGGGGCTGAAAGGGTTAAAACTGGGCCTTGGAACCCCTTCCCTCTCCTCACTCCTCCTCTTCCCTAGGAATTATCCAAGTCTTCTGTGGTGGAGATATGATTATAATATGTTGTCTGGAAATACACAGTACAGCAAAAATACATAATTATTACATTGCCAGTATATATGATTATTTTACTTACTTCCAGAACTGGCAATTCCTTCATGTGGATTCCTTAGGTAAATTTCTGTATGTAAAAAGAACAGACTTTTATAATAACTAAAATCCAAAATCAGTGGTCTTTAATGACAATTATTTAAAGAAACAACCAAGCAAAGCTACATTTACTAGTTTTTAAATGATACAATCATGCATTTCTGGATTACAAATTACAAATTATCCAGTAAAACAGAAAAAAGATCTATTTTCTCTTTACCATTCTGATGTAAAAACAAGTTGTCTGGTAATAAAAATCAAGGTACTAATTTATTTAATTTAAAACAGCAAATTTTCTCAGATGTATGGAGACTGGAACAAACAAATTAGCAGCTCATTACTTGACATGGTTAACAACAGGGAATACAACCAAGCTATACAATTTATGTGACTGTACACAGTTACTTTCGATAAATTATTCAATATAAGCAATCCAAAATAGAATTTGCTACAGACTTTACCTTCAACCTTATCGCTGTCAAATACATGTGCATTACAAGGCTTTATCAAAGGCTTGTTTGTGGGGAGCAGGAATTGTCCAAGTAATTCTCTTCTGTAAGGTTCTAGATCAGGACAGGCAAGTCATAGCTTAAATGGATGCCTACAAATGCAGTGTACAGTGACAGGATGGGCAACTGTGATCCCAACCTAAATATTGAGAACCCCTTCCCAATCCCTAACCTCTCCACTGATGATCAACTAAGTGATTTGGTCATGGACAGCATTATTAATGACCGAACAACCCTTGGCTAAAATATTAGCAAGTAAGACTATGAGTATACACAGAGAATTTACACTGATTGGAAGTATTTTTGAATAGATACTGCTAACTAGCTAAGCTTATGTCTACTGGTAAATACTTTATTTTATAAAAGTTTCCACATATTACTTTTAAAACTTACCAAATTGTTTGTCATCAACCAGTTCACCCTGTATACTGACATGTGGATAAATTGTGGTCAGCAGATGGCAGAACCCAGGCAGCTTAAAATGATATGGTTTTGGCATCCATAATTTCCCATTCTATTTGATAGAAACACACAGGAATATAACAATTTTACTTAAGAGTACTTAAGGTGATTAAACTTAACACAAACATTTGCAAGCAAGAGCACTGAGAACTAATTGTTCCTCCAGAGGTGAAACTTGGTGTATGCCATCTCAGTCTGCTAACAGTGGAGATCTATGTCACAAAAGGAAATTGCTTCAGTCGGAAATCTCTACTATAATTAGAAATAAATTATGCAATATAGTTTTGCTTATTTTTGATATTTTGAAAAGCATTTCCAAACTGAATGACTACCCTAACATTATCATGATGGCTAACCCTCTAGTATACAGGTCTTACAAACTAAAACTTTCTGGTATACACTACCTTGGAATGAGTTTGTACTGATTTAGACATCTGCCTCAACTGACGGCAGACTGCATCAGTAACCAGCTCCTCTAGCCTTCTCAATGGAGAGTCAGTTTTCACAGTGACAAGTACATCAGCTAAAATGTTAAAGGATCTTTCCTTTGAAGAGACTGCAAAAAATAGAAGTCAACACCCTTATTAATTGTAAGACAGTTACTTGTCATGTAATCATTTTGGAAAACCATCATGAGAGTTTTTGTTTGGGAATTTGCAATAAACAGTTACTTCACGCTCTAGGCTTGGTCTTACTCTTACACTAAAATTTCTTATTTACAGAAGTTATAAAATAGAACAGGACTGAAAAAGAGTAGCTGACCTTTTTCATACAGTACCACAGGAACATGGTCCTCCTGTGTATCACTGCTCTTGTTACTTGTAACTTGTCTTAAACACCTGACATCTATTACATCCTTATAAATGAAAACAATCCATATATATTAAGTGTGTACAGAATCATATAACTTTCAACTTTATTTCTAAATACTCGACATGTTAAGTAACAATCAAACTTGTTATATGGGACTCAGAAAGGCAGCCAACAACCATTCCTGTTCTACATAATGCTCCTACAGTATTTTGCCTCCAATTCTCTTATTAAAAACTAAGTATTGTTTCATCCTAACCAGGTAGCTCAACGACACATTTCTTTGCTAAAGAATTAATAAGCAGGTTATTTAAACATGGCAGTGTTGCTTCCACAAGTTCCAGCAAAAAAAGCCTTATAAAGTCCTCAAATTGTTGAACCAAATGCTTCCACCTTTATTCAACCAATTTAAAATGCTTCTACCTTAAAGTTTGTTAAACCAACTTAGGATGCTTCCACATTTGTTCAACCATTTTAGGATGCTTCCACCTTTATAACCAACTTAGGAATCAACTTTAAATGCTTCCACTTTTGCATAACCAACTTAAAATGCTTCCACTTTTGTTCAACTAACTTATAAAGAAATGCTTCCACCTTTGTTCAACCAACTTAGGATGCTTCCACCTTTGTTCAACCAACTTAGGATGCTTCCACTTTTGTTCAACCAACTTAAGATGCTTCCACTTATGCTCAACCAACCAGTTTAAGATGTTCCAGCTTTGTTCAACCAACTTAGGATGCTTCTACCTTAATTCAACCAACTAAGGATGCTTTTGAACACCTTTACAACCAACTTAGGATGCTTCCACCTTTATTCAACCAACTTAGGTTACATCCACTTTTGTTCAACCAACTTA